>VXAD01005615.1:60692-196855 GCA_013399195.1 Dicrurus megarhynchus
ACAGGTGCAGCTGCTCAGTGACAGTGAGGCCGCGGGGACAGGCCGAGCCGAGCCGAGCTCCTGTGGAGCCGGAATCGCCGAACACTGGCCTTGGTGATCCGCGACGAGCCTGAGGTGATTCCGAAATCGGCCGGAAAATAAACTAACACGACTAGAAATATTAGAAAGGCAGGTATTCTTTATGACAGCGCTGGACACCTTGGGAAGATATATCCTCTGATCGACTGTGTGTCATGAAACTACAACAGGGCATTTATTCCATCTTGATCATGCATATTCATTACAACGTACTGCTTAGCTAATATATAAACATCACTGTCGTAAAACTAATTTGCTTGCGTCTGCCTCCAGTTGGAAGTCCTTTTATGGTCCTAGAGGGTCGTCTAAAGGGGTCTCTGATAAGTCGTACTCACTGAGTGTCCCAATATTACAGATGACCTTCCCTTGAACTTTTTTTTTTGGGCATGTGCTGTTGCTTCTTGTTATATAACGGCCAAAAAATCCCACTATATTCCTCATTAGCTATTTATCCACTGGTTCCAGCCACGTTTATCATCCCGTGCATACTTTTTTTTTCTTTTTTTTTCTTTTTTTTTCTTCTTTTTTTTCTTTTTTTTTTTTCTTTTTTTTTTTTTCTTTTCTAATTAGTCTTTAAGCTCTATCTAGGAACTTCAGGGGAACTGAAAATTTTTATTCTCTGTGTTACCTCTCAGAGGCGAATTGCCCTCGCTGCCTTCTCTCTGCTCCTGTGCTGGCAAGCTAGAGCTGCCATCTAGACAACATAGCTGTTGCTACTCCCTGATGCACACACACCCCTAGTTTTTAAAACGGGAGCATACCAGTTCAGCTCACTCAGACAGCATCTTGTTGGAACATAATACTCATGGCAAGAGATCAAAGTTCTCATTTCATCCAAGCATTTGTAAAGACTTTTAAAGTTTAATATTTAGCATCGCTTGTCATGGCTGCCTGCATTTACCACTTACACTACATCTTTCTATAGTGAGTGAGCTAGGGAAAGACTATATAGAATTACAGAATGGTTTGGCTTAAAAGAGACCTTAAAGATCATGTAGTTCCAAGGCCCCTGCCATGGGCAGGGACACCTGCTGCTAGACCAGGTTGCTTATGTGTTTCAGGCGATGCTTTCAATCACTTAGAGGCACAGAAGTTAAAGTAGTAACTGCTTACTGTATTGTGCCACCCTGTACTACTGTTTGAGGTATGTAGCAATCGTTCAGTATTTAGCAGACAGGACAGATGGTTGCACACTGTGTGTATTAGTTTGTGATTTTTTTCTATTCAGCTTATTGTGTTGGACTTTATTCACTTAATGCTGCTGCTTACACTTCTACTCTACCTGAAGATTTCTTCAGCTTACAATTTATCCAGTTGCTTTTTCACTGTTGTCTTCCTTGTAGTTTGTACATATTCCTCAGGGGAACCAATATTCATTTCTTAAGTCTGCAGACCATGTTAAATCTTCATTCTGATGAACAATAATGTGTACAGCTGCATGGCTACCTGGACCTTGATGAAAATATTTGTCAGAGACTGAAAATAGTTCATGCCTCAAATATTGATATAAAGTTTTGCTCATTATAAAGAAGCTACAACCAGAGAAGCCTCCCTGAAGACTGGGACTGCGAACTGAAAGTCAAACTGCTGATTAGATAAAGGGAAATCCATTGTTCAGTCATCTCAGGCTGAGTTTGGGGTGGGGGGAGAGCACAGCTCACAGAAGCCAGGTTTACACAGACTCCCCCTGTTGCTAGCGGGCAGAGACCAGAGAAGAAAGCGACATGGATGGTTTATAGTGATATGAAAACCGACCCTTTATTAATTTACAAATTTGCTTATATACCTTAGCATGCTGGACTGGCATAAGGTCATTGGTTCACTGACCAGCCACCACTCAGAGGGATTGGCTGAACCCAATAACACTTACTTCAGATATCTTCTCTTTGGTATCAATAGTTTACAAAATCTCTCAACTGTTTTCCTGTAGCGTCTGTGAGAAAGCAAGGCTTTCACACAGACACTGTCAGAAAACTGAGGAATCTCTCTGCACCCATGCTTTCAGCATTCACACCCCCCCACCACCCAATCGAGGCGGGGGGAGGGAGGAGGTTTTGGGTACGTGGCGTAACCTCTGGTCAGAGGCACTGAACACCCATCCTCCATTACACAAACCAGCCCAGCTGTGGAACCCCCAACCCCACAGGCCACATCCACGGGACTTTCACGTGAGAGGCTTTGCACCAGAGGACTGCATATGATGCAACAGATCCAGAGTCTGCTGTGAGACACTGCCCCCTCTCCCCCAGGGGGACATGCCTGGACATTGTTACCTGGCTCAAGGGTATATAAACCCATCGGATCCTATGCTTTTCAGGGGGACCTTCACCACCAAGAAGACCAGCTGGAGAGGATCAACAGAGCATTGTTGGGATCCACAGAGTGGTGATATTTTCCTTATTCTGTCCCTGTCACTCTTTCTGTCCCCCCCACCTATTTTCTACTTCTTTCTTTTTTCTTTCTCTCTTTCATATTCACCATCAAATAAAACCCATACTATTGTCACTGGCATATGGTCTCATTTGCAACTTAATTCAGGCAGAGGCATTTCTAAGAACCTTAAAACTGGATCCTAACAACATTGAAACTTGTAACTCCTGTATAAGTGCTCTGATGAAACACAGTATTTCAGGCTTTCTCAGTCCTACTTTGAGAGCCTTACAACAGTATAATAAAATACCCTTTAGAATAGCAGTAGAGTTTGTGTCAGTGTCGCTGGAATGAATTTACCCTCTAGGCTTGGTAAGTTTCCCATGTGAAGTGCCCTTCCAAGGGAATGGACCTGAGTAATACTCATTTTAGATTTGAGAATTTGGGGCTGTAGTCAGGTCAGGTAACAAGGCACTATATTAGGTGATTTACTTAAGGACAGGGTTCTGCAAAAAGAAACCACGCTGTATCTGAAAGAAATTAATAGATAAGATTACTTAATTAATTAATAGATAAGATGTTTTCAGAAGAATTCAATGTTTCTTGTAACTATTCATGCTTAAAATGAAAATGTTACCAAAATTTTGTTTTAACATTAAAGATGTCCGAATTTTCTAGTTGTTTAGGCTTCACAGAATCACAGAATCGTTTAAGTCAGAAAAGACCTCCAAGATCATCAAGTCCAACTTTTACCAATCTCCACCTTGTCAACTAAGTCATGGCATTAAGTGCCACTTCCAATCATTTCTTGAACACCTCCAGGGACAGTGACACTACTGTTTCCCTGGGCAGCCCATTCTAATCCTTAACAACAGTTTCCATGAAGAAATTCTTCTTATGTCCAATCTAATCCGCCCCTGGCACAGCTCGAGGCTTTGTCCTCTTGTCCTGTCGCTAGTTCCTGGGAGAAAAGAGGCTGCCCCCCACCTTGCTACAACCTCCTTTCAGGCAGTTGTAGAGAGCAATAAAGGTCCCCCTGAGCCTCCTTTTCTCCAGGCTAAACAACCCAGTTCCCTCAGCTGCTCCTCCATGGACTAATGCTCTAAACCCTTCACCATCTTCGTTGCTCTTCTCTGACACACTCCAGCACCTCAATGTCTTTCTTGAATTGAGGTGCTCAGAACTGGACACAGTACACAAGGTACAGCTTCACCAGTGCCAAGCACAGGATGGCGATCACTTCTCTAGTCCTGCTGGTCACACTATTGCTAATGCAGGTCAGGATGCCATTGGCCTTCTTGGCCATCTGGTCACACTGATGAATGCCTGTTCAGCCAACTGTTGACTAGCACCCCCACATCCTTTTCTCCTAGGCAGGTTTCCAGCCACTCTTCCCTCAGCCTGTAGAGTTCCATGGGATTGCTGTAACCCAAGTGCAGGACCTGGTACTTTGCTTTGTTGAACCTCATAAAATTAGCCTCAGCCCATCAATCCAGCCTGTGCAAATCCCTCTGCAGAGCCTTTCTACTCTCCAGCAGATCATACACTCCTGCCCAACTTAGTGTTGTCCATGAACTTACTGAGGTGCACTTGATTCACTCATCCAGATCATCAGTAAAAATATTAAACAGGGCTGGGCCCAATACTAAGCCTCAGAGAAGCCCACTAGTGACCAGTCACCAACTGGATGTAGCACCACTCACATCTCTCTTGGCCCAGCCATCCAGCCAGTTCTTAACCCAGCAAAGAGTGCACCTGTCCAAGTTGTGGGCTACCAGCTTCTCCAAGAAGATGCTGTGGGAGACAGTGTCAAAGGCTTTGCTGAAGTTCAGGTAGACACATCCACAGCCTTTCCCCCATCCACTAGGTGGGCTACCTGGTCATAAAAGGAGATGAGTTTGGTCAAGCATGACTTGCCTTTCCTAAACTCATGTTGGCTGGGCCTGAGCCCTTGGTTGTCCTGTATGTGCCATGTGATTGCACTGAAGATGATCTGTTCCATAACCTTCCTGGACACCAAGGGCAGGCTGACAGGCCTATAGTTCCCTGGATCCTCCTTCCGACACTTCTCGTGGATGGGCCATTGGCCAGCCGCCAGTCATCTGGGACCTCCCTGTTAATCAGGCCTAAGTATAAATGATGGACAGCAGCTTGGCAAGCTTTTCTGCCAGCTCCGTCATTACCCTTTCATGAATTCCATCCGAACTCATAGACTTATGAGTGTGTACGTGGCTCAGCAGGTCACTAACTGATTCTGGATTATGTGACATATAGGTAAAACCTTATAAAATTAAGGCCTTGTTGCCTTTGTAAAATCATGGCTCAGGCCTGTTACTTTGGCTAGAGAAGGGAAAGAGGCATAGCTAAAGTAGAGGTAGAAAAACATGCTGCGTGACTATCGTGTGTTCACATAGTGGTGTGTGATGATTGGTTGAATCAAGTTTGTTATGCTTTAAAACTATGTAAAAGCTAAGAAACTGTATAAAAGAAGCTACACAGTATTAAAGATAAGCTTTTGTCTGGAACAGTTGGTGCATGTGCTGTGACTGCCTCAACAGTGACAGATTACAGGGGGGCTATTCTGCTCCCTGTTCCTGTCCACCAGCTCAGGGGGCTGGTTGCCTTGAGGATAACTGGTCTTACTGTTAAAGACTGAAGCAAAGAAGGCCTTAAGTACCTCAGCCTTTACCTCATTCTTGGTTACAATGTTCACCCCCATGTTCAATAAAGGATGGAGATTTTCCTTGGCCCTCCTTTTGTTTTTGATGTATTTATAAAAAACATTTTTTATCTTTCACAGCAGTGGCCAGATTGAATTCTAACTGAGCTTTCACCTTTCTGATTTTCTCTCTACATAATCTAATGACATCCTTGTACTCTTCTTGAGTTGCCTGCCCTTTCTTCCAAAGGTCATAAACTTTTTTCCCCCTGCGTTCCTGTGAAAACTCTGTTCAGCCAGGCCTTTTTTTTTCCCGCCAGCTCGTCTTTTGGCATATAAGGACAGCCTGCTCCGGGTCCTTTAAGATTTCCTTCTTAAAATACGTCCAGCCTCCCTGGTCCCCTTTGTTGTTAATGATTGTTTCCCAGGTGGCTCTCTGAACCAGTGTCCTGAACAGGCTAAAGTCCACCCTGTGGAATTCCTAGGTAGAAGTTTTGCTTACCCACTTCCTTACTTCACCAAGAATTTAAAAGTCATACAATTTTGTGGTCACTGTGCCCAAGACAGCCTCCAACCACCACATTTCCCACCAGCCTTTCTCTATTTGTAAACAGCAGGTCTAGAGGGGCACCAGCCCTGACAGGCTTGCTTACCAGCTGCGTCAAAAAGTTTTCTTTCACACACTCCAGGAAACTCCTAGAAAGCCTTCTCTCTGCTGTGTTGAGTTTCCAACAGATATTTGGCAAGTTAAAGTCTCTCACAAGAACAAGGTCTAGGGATCATGAAACACCAGCAAGCCTTTTATAGAATACTTCATCCACCTCTTCATCCTGGTTGGGTAGTCTGTAACAGACTTCCATCAGGATGTCTGCCTTATTGGCCTTCCCCCTGATTCTAAACCATATGCACTCAACCTTGTCATCACTACCCTTGAGCTCTATATAGTTGAAACACTCCCTAATGTACACTTCTTCTAAAAAAGGTCTTACGTTTTAATGCTTCAGACTCTGAATACAAGGCAGAATTAGGTAAGTAAATTTATGAAAATTTTGTTTCCTTTTTTTGATGTTACATTCCCATTCCTTGACAACAAGAAAATGTTTTAAAATTTTTTTAACACACTGTACAAAAACTAGTTACTAAAAGCATTTCCTTCAAAAAACTAGAATTTAAATTTTTTTTTAAAAGAATATGAAATAATAATGTAAATTGGAAGTCTTTGTAAAAAATTGTATTTAACTTGATTAGGCCAAGAAGGAGATTGTAGGGTATGGAATTGCAGATTCTGCTTCATTATATCTCAAGTGATGAGCACCTCAGAGTTCAGAGAAGATGCATGAGGATGCATGGGAAAGGGCAAACATGACCTAGAAGAGGAGGGTCATAAATCTGAAATTTAAAAAGTCTTGTTGAGTTTGACTTATACAGGGCTAAGATGTGTATGGCATGAAGTCCAAGTCACAGAGACTTTGGTCTCTTGTGTTGGTGATAAAACACAAAATTAGCCACTTCTTTAGCTGTGAATCTCCTCATTACTGAATGGGACCATTTAAAAAGAATGAAATTATGCTTGTAGTGTTATTGTGTTTATTTAGCAGAACTGAAATAGCCAGCAGCACATAAACGTGATTTCTTTACTGTTTCTTATAGAAACAACATAAAATGTCCTTCCTGGTTTTCATGAATGTTGAACAGAAAGGTGTTGATGTTCCCAAAGAATTCCTGCACAAAAAAAGCCTCAGGTGGTCATTCATAGCATTCAAAAGTGTCATCATTTCACCACCAGTAACTGAAGGCAATATTGGTGATAGGTGAAATTAGAGAGAGACTGAAGAGGAAATGAAGATGCCTAAGCATCTTCACAGCTTGTCAACATGACAGCATCACAGACTCTGGCACTCTCAGCTTTATAGCAAAAAATTGTATTAACTATAGCATGAAAGAAATCTAGCACATTTAGATTAGGTATTAGTTCACCAGAAAAGGGTTGTCAAACACTGGAACGGGATGCCCAGGGAAGTTCTTGAGTCACCATTCCTGGAGGTATTTAAAGGCCATGTAGATCTCCCACTTACAGATATGGTTTAGTGGTGGAACTTGGAAGTGCTAAGTTAACAGTTGAGCATGATTATCCTGATAGGGAAGATGTGCACTAGTGTCTTTACAAATAATTCAGTGGGTGAAGATATGGGTGTTAACGTCTTTGAAATGGGTCTTAATGTCTCTACTGACTTTGAGCAGCAGGTTTGTTACAGAACCCAGACAGCTTGGGTCCTGAAACAGACAAGTGGGTCTGCACAAGCTTGAGTTTCTGAACAGGTTCACGGGGGGAATATGTGGTAGGTGGTTCAGTAAGGCTGTACCTTCCTAGTACCTCAGCCAATGGGGAAAGGAAAAGGCCAACATGTGGCCAGGAGTTTAGGACAAAAGGGGGCTGTGCTCTCTGAAACCTTGAGGGAGAAAACCCTGTGGGCATGTGGTCCAGAGGACTCTCTCCCTTTATTTCTATAAAGTTGCCAGACTTCTCTGTCTCCTTTGTGGGCACCAGCTTTTCATAGCGTGATTTTCCGTACAATCCTAAAAGTCTTTTTCAACCTAAATGATTCTATAATTCTATCATTTCAATATTACTTCATGAAGATGTGCCACTTCCACCTATCTTAGCTGTAATCGTATGCGGAGTGATTTCCTATGCAAAACTTCTGTGCCATCATTCAGTGGAATCTCTTGTTTTAGCAGCTCTTGCCGACTTCAGATTCTTGTCAATTCTCTATTGACAGCCTAATGTACAAGGTCTCTGAAATACTTTACACCTCTAGCATGGAAATACAGCTATAGAGCGACGCTGTGCTGGTTCATACGCTCGAGCTCTAGCGTGCCCTCAGTCGGAGGGGGACACAGCGTCTCTTCCGCAATGTCCTGTCAGGACACCTTCGGTGCAGCAGGCAAAGTGCTAGCCGGGTGTGTGTGCTGGTGCCTCGTCTGAGGAGGCACGTCAGGGAACTAGTGTTCTGGGTTTGCGTCTCCAGGAGGCGAAGAAAAAGAGAGGGACCTCTGGTATGGGGTCCAACAAGGTTTATCATCAGAGGTTCCAAGGACCAGAAAGGCCCTGAAAAGGGCTTTGCACAGAGCTTTATAGGGGGGTGGAACAAGGCGGGGAGAAAGGGAACAACCAACAGGGTACAAGTAAAGGGGAGGATACAATTCGATTTTGACCAATAGGGAAAGTGGGAAGGCAGGAGTTACAATGGAGAGCCAATGAAAAACCAAATAACGGAGAATGTTCCAGAAGCGGGGGAGGCAGCTTGAACCAGGGTGCCACCCAGGGGGATGCAGCCTAAACCTCAGTCCCACCCATGGATCCGCCCTCGGACCTGCTATCTTGGGCGGGGAAATCCACCCAGGGGATGGCCTCAATCGCATTTGATTGACACAGTCCCGAAGGGGGCTTACAAGAAGGCTGCAGAGGGGCTATTCATTCACATAGCATGTCCCACTCTTTTCCCTAAAAGAACAACAGATCGGGATGGAATTACAAGCTTCACTTTTTCTTGTTTCCTATCCATAGTACTCTGGGATGCAATAATGGCAAGGAAGCAACTAATTTAAGACAGACGTGAAGCAGCTATTTCATTTAGATAGTAGCAGGCAAGCATATTACAATTTTGGTATTTTAAATATTACAGCACCGTAGGAAAAAAATAGCAAGGGACCTCTGAAAGTCCATAGTCCAACCTGCTCAAAGTGAATTTAACTACAAGCTAGATAAGGTTGCACAAGGTCCTGTCCAGGTGATTTTTTTTACATCTTCAAGGGCGTAGATCCTACCATCTCTCTGGCTGTTTTAAGACAATTTAAAGGGCAGACACTCCAAAGTGAGGTACCTCCCTTTTTAGTTTTAACTACTCACCTTTTCACCAATAGGAGAGACGAATGTAAGAAGATACAAGTGGAAAAATAAGTTTACTAAAAAATGAAACAGCAACAGGCAAAAATAACAGTGATAATCACTAGATACAAAGTTACCGAACCTTCCCCTGGAACAAAAAACAGGAAGGTAGGAGCTTATGAAGCAGTTCTGGTGGCAGATGGGGTGTGCTGGCGTTGCCTGGCAGCTCCGGCCCTGTGGTGTCAGCTCCCCTGCTTCCTTTCGGTGACTGTGGCATTGTGTGTGTGTGTGTGTGTGTGTGGTCAGTGCAGCTGCTCACTGCCTCCTCCTGCCACCTGCAGCACTTGGCCGGTGTCAGTGCTGCTGTCACGGGTTGCTGTCCCAAAGGGGAGGATGGGGGAGGAGCAGACCCGTCAAGCACCAAAGAATGGCGGCCCAGTTGCTACTTGCAGACCTGCCTGAAGCAACCTGTTATAAATGACTCAGATCCTGAGTGCAAATTAATTATAAAAAATTTATTGAGAACTATAAAAATCAGCAAAGCAAAAGGGGACAGTGCTGGAAGCCTGGCCAAATGCCAGAGGCTTGCCCACAAAATGGTGGTTCCACCTTTTATACCCCTGAGATTGCATCAGCCTTACGCATATTTACTTTCAGTTTTACATAGTCTCACCCCATGTCACTCCTTTTGACGCCAGTGCAGTTCTGTTGCTGTGGTCGTCGAGGTCTTCACTGGATGAAATCCTTCTCCTTTTATGGTCGCGTCTTAGAAGTTTGGCTAGCAACAGCTCGTCCAATGCAAACTCACAAAACTAACAACACACGAATCACACAACCCTTGTGAAAGCCAACCTCACAACCAGGCTACTGCAACAACATTAACCAATTTTAACACAGGTTATTATCTTTAAATTTTCCAAAGCCAACATTATAATATTTAATATCAATTCACATAATACTCTGTGAAAGCCGATTCCCACTAACTTGTTTCTCACAAACCTCCTCAGGAGCCCAGAGAGAGACAAAAAAGGCTTCTGCCTCGCGCCATCCCAGCTTCCCCACAAGAATGAAAGAGAAGGGCAGTACAGCTTCTCTCTGAGTGCCCCTGACCTTAAGAAGTCCCTGGCACCCACTGACCTCTTCTCTTGGGGTGATCTATGATGATAGTCTATTCCCTGATCCTCTGCTTTATGCCCAAAAATGGTTGCTGTATCTTTAAGGTGGGTCCAGGAGACGGGGCAGCCTTGGGCTCATTGGCAGGCTTTTTCAAAGCCTCACCCCTCAGGTGTCTGGGGGTGCAGTGCGGTCTGGATTTTTGGGGTTTTTTTGCTTGGCTAGCTTGGTTTTTGTTAGCCCAGGCAAGAAGTTTTTTCCCTTCCTTGGCATCAGAAAAGCTGCAGCAGCAATCCTTCAGCAATTTTTCGAGGTGAAGTGGACAGCTTGTTTAGGCCAAGACCAGAGAAAACGGGACCTGCAGGAGAGGGGTTAATCAGGATCGGCGGGAGAGAGGGCCACTCCGTTTTTGGCCCCAGACCTCGGGAAAGCCAAGCTGCGGAGAGAACACACACTGAGAGGCTCTAGCCCACCTGCTTAATCTGCTGTGGAAAGTGGGTCAATGCCAGAGTCACCAAATTTTCATCTGTTCGCCCGAACTACAGCATGAAGCTCCTTTTTGGTTTCTTTTCCTGAGAGAGAATCCGGCACCATCTTTTACCATGTGGCATGAGCCAGTACTTTTTCCCTGGAATTTTGGGGTTTTGTTCCGGTGTGTGTGAGGGGGTGGGTGGGAGTGGGGATAAGGTCTGACAGTTTAAGATCTAGCATTTATTTACTTTATTTTCCGTGCCTTCTGGACATTGTTTGTTAATAAACTGTTTGGTTTTTTGTTTTTTCACTTTCATCCACTAGTATTCATTCCCGATTTGTCAGGAAAATTAATCCATGATGTCAGAGGTTTATGTCCAAAAAGGAGACAGAAGAGTCCTGTAACTTTATTTGAATAAAGGAAGAGGCCATGG
The DNA here is from genome assembly GCA_013399195.1 of Dicrurus megarhynchus. Taxonomy (NCBI): domain Eukaryota; kingdom Metazoa; phylum Chordata; class Aves; order Passeriformes; family Dicruridae; genus Dicrurus; species Dicrurus megarhynchus. Next base: position 71,707 of record VXAD01005615.1, read on the forward strand.
GGCATTTCCCATGGAGTCTCTCAAATTGCTAGAGGATGCAGCCTCCTTTTTATCCTAATTTCCCAGCCGCATTTCCCTCTCTCTTTCCCCATTGGTTGAGGTACTTGAGAGGTACAGACTTCCTGAATTGCCTAATACAGACCCCCTTCTAATGTGCATCCCCCCTGTTCTTTGTGTCTCTGTTCTTTTTCTCTAATTCCTGGAATTTAGCACAGCCTTGGGTGAGCAACAGTCTGTGTCAATTAGTGGAATTCCTATGAAACTTATGGCTCCTTCCATTGCTTCTTTCATCTATCAGTATCTGGCTTTATCTACCAGCAGGCCCACAGTTTGTTTGTAAAGACACCTCCCTCTCATTCCTTTAATATTAGCGGAAAGGGATTCTTGGAACCCTTTTAGAGAAGACAACTCATTTCAGAGTGTTTTCTCCTAAATTTGTCTCTAAACTAAGACACCGCTGTGGTTCTGGTTCTGGACACCAGCTCTTAAAGAGACAGTAACAATTTTGGGCAGATGACATAGCACAGATAGATATAGTATACAATAACATTTTGGGTTATGCAGGACACTGGCCAACCTGCTTAACTGTTCTAAGAGGGAAGAATCTGTTATCGTTTCCAGTCAGAATTTCTGTTGTTTCAGTTTGAGTCTGTTGCCTCTTGTGCATCTCTATAAATCAACTTAAATAGTTGATAACGACAATCAGATTTAGTCTTCTCTTGTCTTCGCTGGATAAACCCAGTTAGATTAGCCTCTCCCTGTATATATTATAAGGCCCCTAGTGGACCATTCCTCCTGCTTTTCAAGGTCAATTTGAATGACAGGTGTGCCTTTGCATATCATGTGCTCCCTGTAGTTTTGTGTCATATGTCAACTTGCTCAGGGTCCTTCTGTCCCCTTTTCCAGGTCATTGGTGATGATGTTAAACAGTACCAGCCTCAGTGTTGACGCTTAAGAAATCCTGTTTAACTGGGCTGCCAGCTGTCACTTGCAGTTAGTCATGGAGTCATTTACCTTTGGCTATCTGGTATAACCAAAGGTTTTGCTATTTTACTTCTCTCTCTTTCTCTCACTCCCTTCCTCTTTATACAGATACACACACACACACACACACTCTGCAGAATTATGAGTTTCTGTTACATAAATTGACAGTAAAGGAATTTGATAGAGAACATGCTAATTTTTGCTTTTCTGTTCAATTTTCACCTGCTCTTTTGGATTTTTCCTTTAGTATAAGACAAATCCAGACACACAATTTGAACTCATCTACTGGGTTATCACTGCATAGTATTCAGAGTGCTGAAAATAAATAAACAGGAGTTTTTCCAGGCAAGTGTACTACAGGACACAAAAAGCTTCTGTTTCATATAGTCGCATGGACATAGTGCAGAAATCTGGGTGAGTCAACACCTAGTTCAGGGTACAAATGATATGCCGTATTTTTATCTCCCTTCTCAAACTTTCTCCATCTTTACCATATTTTTTGAGTGTTCTGTGCATATTTCTTCAATACTGCAATACCTCTTTTTTAGATCTTCTTTTCTTTTTCTCTCTGATTTGTCAGATATTGGAAAGCAGCACTGTTGCCACTCATCATTGCTAATTTAGAGGTACACTTTCTTTTGATTATAAAAATAACTCTGAGAAGGGCTTTGGTTCTTTATTCTGTTGCCATGACAAGCAAGATTTTTTAATGTGTAATTTCTGAAGTATCATTCTTAGTGCCTCATCTCAGTATTGGGAGAACATCCAAGTGGTAAATTATCTGGCATGGTCCTCCCGTATAGTTTTACTGCATGCAGTGAATTCTTTTACTTGGTTTACATGATAAAGGAAGGAGAGAGTACTGGTTACAATGATCTATTTAAAATCCTTCATGGTTAAACTTTAAGATCTTTCTTGAAAAAAAGTTCAAACTTATTGTAGCAAATTCTGTGACACAACATTGGCAGAATCCTTTTGTATTTTTTACCTTGAAATTACATAAAGTAGGAAAAGTTGACTAGAAATCACAGGGGTGTGACTACTCTTGCTAGATCCACTACATGTCAGCTGTACATGTGACAGATGCAATGGACCAAGTGCCTTGTGTGCTGGGTAGAAGTGTAGTTCTGAAAAATATATATATGGTAAGCCCAATATGTTGGATTTTGCATGGACATTGGAGATGCTTTGTGTTCATACTGGGGATCTCAGCAGCACATAATACTACTCATCTAGATTTTCCAGGCAGAACTATGGATGCTCAGAAACTTTGAGGGAAGATATAGTTTATAGTTAAATTCTCCACCCAAAATAGGTTGCCTGCTGCAAGCAAATCAGAAGTTGTGACAGACTGAAATGTTATGGTTAATGACTTAAACATTGTTATGAAGGACTTTTTGTCCATTATGGCAAAACTGTATAAAGGATCTGCCACCACTGAAGCCCACCCATCCCTGAATATTCCTCTTGACTGAAACTTTGGACTGTGAGTTAAGCCACCTAAAGGGAACTCGAGATAAGATAAAGGTGACACTATTATCCAATTATCTCAGGTCTAGGAAGAAGTAAACAAAGCTGAGGGAGAAGAATGTATCTACAAAGAAAGCCAAACCCAGCAGCTGTCCTGCAAATCAGCTCTGGCTGGGTTTGGGGTGGGGAGGCCATAGCCCACAGACTCATTTCCTGAGGCCAGGTTTGCATACACTCCACCCCAACCACGGGGAGAGGAGGAGAGTTTTGGTGTGTGGCATAACCTCTAGCCAGAGAGAGTTAACACCCATCCTCCCTTACACCAACTGGCTCATTTGTAAACTGCCCCACTCTTTGGGAAGGCCACACCCACATGGGACATTCATATGAGAGGGAGGTGAGGAGGTGTCATAAACCATTAGACGCCGAAAGTGGCCCCCAGACTCATTCCTGAGGCCTTGCACCAGAGGACTGCACATTACACAAACTGATGCAACAGAGTCTGTTGCAAGAGACAGTGTCAAACTTGTCCCCCGCTCCCACGGAAGGTACCTGGGCATTCCCACCTGGCCCAAAGGTATATTAATCCATTGAACTCTGTTTTGCAGGACCCTCACCACCAAGACCATAAGAAGAGGATCAATGGGACACCACTGGGATCCACAGAGCAGTGATATTTTCTACTTAATCTGTCTTCTCTGTCACTCTTTCTCTCCCCCACCCTTTTCCTATTTCTTTCCCCCACCCTTTTCCTATTTTTTCTTTCTCTCTCTCTCTCCCCCCCTCACATTCACTGTTAAATAAAATCCATACTATTGACTTCAGCATATGATCTCATTTGCACCTTAATTCAAGCAGAGGCATCTCTCTAATAATTTTAATAACTGGATCACAACAGAAGTCAGCATGTCTTCCTGGTATGCCATGCACATCTCCCTTTCCTTACCTCCCTATGGGTGCCACACTAAAATGATACTCTATACCTGCAGACTGGTGATGGATGCTCAGTTCCTGGTAACAACATGTGCTGTCCCTGGGTGATGCACATTTCTACCTCATTTGCTGCTTTCCAAACTGTTGAGGAATACATCTGGTCCAGGTAGCCCAGTTTGTAAGCTGCAAACTGAGATGCAGATTGAGCTTTGGGCAGGAGCCTGAGACAAGAGGCTGTGAAATGCTGACCTATTGGATAACACATTTCTGTATTACTGTGCCGTGAATAAATTGCTTTTTGGAACTCAACATCTGAGACTCTGTTATGGAAAACCTGGGGTCGAACTGGGAAGGAAACCTGGTCTGAGTGAGTGGGGTCTGTCAAGTCAAGTGGGGCCACCTTCAGCTCACTGGGGCCACTCGCTGTGAAGGGGCTTCAGTCCTAGGAGTTAAGGTCTCTGGCATTGGGAGTGTGACTGCCAAAGTGTCTCATAAATGGGAAGACTGGGTAGTTTTCTTAACACAAACCACACAGCTTTCATCACCGACTGAAGCCTGTGGGGTGACCTGCTTATTTCTTTCTCCTTGCACAGCAGGTGCAAGCTCTTTGGAGCCATGTGGGACTGCTCTGGTATCTCAGCAATGTGTAGAAAGGAACAGTTGCTGTAGGCCACCTATTTTTGTCTGGGTAAAAGGGGACTATGTGGGGACTTCAGAACTTGTCTTCCATAAGCAGGAAAAACACAGTTAGCACCTAGGACACCAGGACTAAAGGCAGGATCAGCTTGCGCTATGCACCTCAGAAATCAGAAGCGGGCACAGAATTTCAACATCTGAAAAGTCATGTCTGAGACTCCCATCTAGACCACTGTCTTTTTACTGACACTCAGATTTCTGAAACCAGACTGGCCATTCTGTTACTAGTACCATGTTATTAGTACCCTACCATTACGGTTTTCAGCTTCAAACTTGTTTGGTAGTTTAAGCACAGTTTAACTTCTGTTATTTTTGCATTTTGCTCTCTGTCACTGCTTCCTGGCCAGGACTCTAAATGATCTTTAATTCTATGTCACCTCTCAAAGTCCTTTCCCCATTCGTTTGTCCTGAGAATGAGGATCCAGGTTTGTGTATAATATTTATCAATTTATACACTGTCTTGGTGTTATCTCTACTTATTCTTTACTCCTTTCTTAGCAAAGTTGAATAATTTTATTTGCTTTTTTTCACACTACTGAGCATAGATAAGACATTTTCATACAACTACCTGTCTTGTAACAGCTCAGGGCTCTTCCTTCTAAATGTGAAGGTAGGATGGTTTCTTCCCACATGTCCTGCTTTACACTGAGCTTCCCTAAATTCCGTCTTTTTGCTCATATACCCAGTAGTCAAAGACTCTTCTGCTTACAGTTTTTCTCAGCCTGCTATTGCCTATATTTCCCTAAATAATATTGTACTGTCAGCAGACTCTGACACTGCCATTTCCAGATCCTTGAGAAATATGTTACACAGATCAGGTTCCAAAACACTTCCTTGTGAGACTCTATTGATGACCTCCTTTTCCTGTGAAAAAGGACTATTGACTGTATTATTTCCTATCTTTCATTCAGTTATTTACCCCTGCAATTATTTATTTCTTGGCAGTGTAACTTTTAAGAGCTTTTGATGACTGACCTCTCCAAATTCCTTCCAGAAATCCATGGTCAGTATTCCAAGATCTATCTCCCTTAGCCATAAGGGACTAATAAATATTTCAGTAGGATTGTGAGATCGTGAGGCAGTTCTTCCCTTTACAAAAGCCCTTATGACTTATCCCTATTACAACATTGTTGGGGTTTTAGGGGTTCCCCTTCTGTTTCCCTTTGTTTCTTGAGGAATTTTCCCCATATATGTTGCCAGGACAACAAATTGCTGGGTGTTTAAGAGAGACAAAAGACCTGGCCACAGTGGGGAGGGGTCCAACTGGCCACTCTTTTTTCACCTGGGCTTGTGAGTGAGTTGCTCTCGGCGTTCGGACGGAGAAGGAGAGACGGCCATTGTGTCAGCACTGCAGGTTTCTGCTTTTTTCGGCTGCTTTTCCTCTACCGTGCCTCAGGGAGAAACCCCGGGATCCTAAGCCCACCTTTCCCTGCCCCGCTGGGAGCCGGACTGCGGCCGCTCTGCTCCTGCCGTTCCTTTGAGCCTTCGCTGCACGGTAGCCCCGCACACCCTGCCCGCCGAGATCTGCCGGAGTTTGGGAGTTTGGGACATCCCGTCTGCTACCCGGGATTTGTGCTCATCCCTNTCTTTGTGCATATGCTCGCCAATTCTAATCTATTTTACAGTTTCCACTAAATTGCCTACTATGGATATCAGGACTGTACTTTTCGAGATTTCTTATGGCATTCTTTTAAAATCAGCTTTCAAGAGTCAGCTGTAGCTGATACAACCCCGTCTTCTGCTACCAAATCAGAGGTTTTTCAGGACAGTTTGTAGTTCACTCTTGAATTCTTTTAAAATTGCTGTTTATATACTGTCTGGTCCTTGTGATTTGGTATTAATAATTTTGCCTATATGTTCCATAACCTATATGTCACATATGGAATCTTTCAAGACATAACCCCTAGTGAGTCCCCTCATAAAAAAGAAGAGCTGGCTTGGGTATCTCATCCATCTCTGCTGTAGTGAACACCGATGTAAAGAATTAATTTAGATTTTCCATTGTTTTCTTTATATGCTCTTAAATTTCTTTCAATTTTCCTGGCGCTGCAGTCTGTCAGGCAGACAGCCAGTCTGAGCCACTTCAGAGCCTGAAGTGTTCAAAAGGGGATTTATTATTAGATTTTACTCCTTATGCAAGTTGTTCCTCAAATCCTTTTAAACTGTCTCATGGTGTGGTTTACTTTTTATCTGTCACAAGTTTGGATTCTATTTTCAATTTTATACCCAAATTTAGCTTTTGGAAGGATGCTTCTAAAAAGCTGTCCCCAGCAACAGGCATTTTTTTAAATGAAAGCACATATTGGTGGATGACTGTTTTTTTTGGTTTTTTTTTTTTTTTGCTTCTCTGTAAGGACTTTATGTAAGGAAGGAAAGAACAAAAGAGTGAGAGCATCGCTGTATGCTGCAATTGACTGTGCCTACAGCACCTTATAACCCCTCCCTTGCCTTCTGGAAGCGTACACAGTATTGTATTAAACTACTGCTCCTGGCAGCAGGGATTGTAACCCTAATGGCATTTGGAAATACCTAGGACCAGCTTCTTTAAAAATCAGGAAGTCCAGGAAATACTTTCCACAAAAGGGTATTGTGTGTATGCAGGAGACTCATGCTGAACATCTAGACTTTTAGTTTATTGGCTGTAGTCCATTTCATCTTCCTCAGTGGAATCTCCACATCATGACAACCTCGCTGTCTTCATGTCAAGGCATGTCCTGAGCAGTCACTGACCTCACCATGGGCTGACTGGTTCTTAGAAATGACTATACCATGATGCCAGTTCAGGAGCGAATGTGTTTCTATTAGAGATTTGTCCTCCTTGGCATGCATGCTGACACAGACCTAGGCTAGGATTTCCCTTCCTCCTGCTTCCCTGCCTCATCCCCCCCTCTCCCTTGAAAGGCAAGGCTATTTACTGTCATCCCTGCTGCATATAGGAGAGATGACTCTAAGAACCCTGAGTACATCTCTCCCATGTCCCTTCCCCCCGCACCCTGAGTGTTTGTCTGGATGAGCTCACACCAACTTCAAAGGATGCCTGCCCGTTGTTCTTTCCCCCACTGCTTTAAAACACCTGCTCTCTTTCTTTCCGCTTGAACTATATTGCGGGTATGCTTGTGCCTAATCTCTCTGATTTTTACCCACTGGCTTGACTTCTGTCTTTAGCTGCCCTGTCACTACAGGCTTGCACGGCAACCTGGCCTGCTGCCTGGACTGTTGGTGAACATGCTTTGCTCTTCTTGCTCAAGTATTATAGAATTTGCTGGCTCTTAGATCCCAGCTTTACCTTCCACATGGAGCAGTCTGTCCCTGCTACATCCTGACAGTCATACTATTCAGATGAAAAGAAGCAGCCACTGAGCAAAGAAATGAGTGATAAATAGCAAAAGGATGGGAAGATAAATATTCAAGCATGACAAAGTAGAAACAAAATATATGTTTTACGAGAGGGTGTAGGATACAGTGGGGAGATCCCTTCCACTATCCCTGAACTGAAAAGAAGGAATTATGAGGAAAAGATTAAAAGGCTGTTTTGGTCAAAATAAAGAAGAAAATAAAATCACATGCCTGTAGAGAAATGCTGGGCAATTCAGTTAGGTTATCAGGAGTGGTTGGAATTGACCCAATGCAAATTTAAGACAGGAAAGGGGAAAAATAAAGCAGAACTGTTTAGATCAAAAGGGAAAAGGGGGAACAAAGGAAAACCTAATCATTAGCAATTGTGCAGCAGAACATACAGGAAAATCCCCTTAGTGCTTTCCAGGCAGTGACTGGTTTCTTGATGATAACAAAAAAAGTGTGGATACTGAAGTGGTAGTGGTGTGGTATTCATGAAAAGCAGTGTTGAAATTTTGTAGTAGTTCTATGTGAATGTTATGGTCACATCTTTACAGTAGTGACAGAGAAGTCTGTGGGAACTAGAGGACTAATGCAAGTTTCTTGACAGCAGCAAGAAAACCATACATCATCTCTGAAAGGATGCCACTGACATACCTTTCTTTGCAACCTTAGATGATCACCATGTTTATATACAGCAAAGCACTTCAAACACACTCAAAAGGCATGGCAAAACATGTACCATCTTCATAAGGCTGTTGCCATATTGGTTTGCAAGCTTCCTTTGCAGCAATGGCAGGAGTCTGGGAGGCATTTCAGTAGCTAGTGCTTCTGCAATAAACCCACTAGTTCTTTAAGGACTTTAAAGCCATGAACTTTGCCCACTATGAACAGTAGCACCATGCAGCAAGTGGAACTTTGAACCAAGAATTTCACTAGGAGGGTGGGGTGTGGAGGTCAAAATGCAGACAGGCTGTGTGCAGCAGTGCTCCTGACGTGCCATTCTTCAGAGCTGCTGATGTTACAGAACTTTGAACTTTCTCTGCAGTCTCTGTAAAGATCACCAGCTCTGTAAGGTCTCTGAGCTGTTCAGCAGATGTACTGTAACCATGGCACTACAAACCTCTGCAGGAAGGTGTGAATCATAAAATGGTTAAACACTGGTACTGAAACCCGCAGTATGACGAATCATGCAGTTCTATGGAGTATTTGTAGCTGGAAGTAAGATTTGTCTGCAGCACCAGCTGTAGTATGGGAATTCTTGTGTGGGCTTTTTATATGTCTCTGCCACCTCCTTCAAGCAGTGCTTGCAGGATGCAGTAGATAGCCTGATGACACAACCCTGCTTTCTATCCTGTGCCTAGAGAAAGCACCTCTTTTATACAATGAGACAGAGGGATGAGCTGTCCTGTACCCACCCTCCTCCTGCTCTTGGCCCGCTCAGCCGGGCTCTGAAATGCTGGAGGCAAGCCGGTTGCCAAAAAGGTCAATTTATTGGCAAAGCTAACATTTCTTTATCGCTGTTAGTTTTTCTTTCTTCCAACTTTGCAGTATCAAACAAGGCTCCCAATTTCCTGGCGACTGGAGAAGCAGCGCTACCGGAGACGCAGCGCTACACAATTCAACGCTGCGGCGGTGCTCAGGAACCCGCGCCCTTGCTGTCCTCCGCCCCCGGCTCCGCCCTTCCCGCCTCCTGCTGGGTTGTGCTCTCCTCCTCGCGGCTGCGTGCGGAGAGACCGGCTCAATTGGTGGCGCGTGCGCGAGCCGTGCGCGTGCGCGGCAGCTGGGACGCCGGACAGCGGAGTGTGGCTGGTGCCGGCATGGCGGAGGCGCGGCCCGGCGCAGGTGAGCGTGGCTGCCGCGCTGGGGGAGGGGGACTGAGGAGAGGGACTGCAGAATAGAGTGGGCGCAGTGAAGGGGGGGCGCAGTCATCACTCCCCAGCGATACTAGCAGGCAGAAAGTCTTACCGTGGCCGTCGCCGCCGAACGCTGGCTCGTCGAAGGGTGCGGGCTGCGGCATCACCTGTTGCGGCTGCTCCGCCCCCGCCCGCCGCGACGTGGCGGCGCCTGTGGCGCTCAAAATGGCCGGGCTCGCCGGTGCCGCAGGGTCCGCTCGGAAATACTTTGCCCGCAGAGAAACGTGCGAGCTCCTGGTATATGACACACGAATGGTAACGCCAGAGAAAATAAAGAAAGAAGATCTTGGTTACTGGAAAATCTGACCTCTCTCTGCCCACCCATGCCCTTGAAATCCAGGTTTCAGGCTGCCTGCTCAGAGCAGTGACAATGACGACGTCTCAGGCCCACGAGCTGCTGTAAAACTGCGGCTTTTTGAGGGGTCTCAGAGGGATCTCTGACTAGAAGTCTTGGACATGCAGGAGGTTACTGCTTAGAGCAGGTGCTACCTGCAGAGGGATCTAGGCGGGGGCTCACGGATGGAGAGCATCTTAGGGACACGACCTGGACAGGGATTGAGAGCAGCATGCAAGAAAACGCTTTTTCTTTTGTTTTGCCCAGTTTACTTGTATGATGCAGGTTCAGATTAACTTTAGTTTTACTGGTTGTTGTTGCGGAGGAGTGGGGAGGAAACCTTCCAAGATCGATATTTCAGCCTTGTGTTTAATGATTTGTCCTGTATTCCGAGTACTTAATAATAGAACAACCCTTATGTAATTAATTATGTCATGAGTATGTGTCTAGAAATAACACTGTTGCTGAGAGTAATTAATGATACTCAGTTTTTTCATCATGTCTCTTAATTTTATTATAGTCTAGGTAGACCTTCTCTGGTAATCAATGTCATCATATTATTGAGGTCAGCTGATAAGCTAACTAATTTCATTGTTCATAGAGTTGTTGGATTTCTGTCAGGGAGACTTTTGTGTTTTGGGTGAAGAAGAAAGTATCATTCTCTACTTTTGCAGCATCCTGATGTTACTTCAGATTAAGAATACCAACAGCCAATGTCCTTAATAGCATCCCCTGTTCTTGGCAGCATGGATATCGTGATGGAAAAGTTATTTGAGTTCATTTTTTGGTGGTATGAGAATGGGTCCACAAACTGCCTTGTTGGAAGGGAAGTGGCCTGAGACACAACTTCAGTAAAGCTGGTGCAGTCAAATTTCTTCTGGTCTGTTTATCTTTTATGCTGTCAGGCTGCAGGTCAACTCTGATTGTGAAATCTTTTGTATAGTATATATGTATTAGAATAAAGAGTCTTAGGTATACTGGGCTAAAAATTGCTTTACTATAAAGCATATTAGTCTGGATGGGGCAACATTTCTACGCTTGCCTTATAACACTTAAAATAACGCAGATATTGTTACTTGGCGTTAAGTTCTGGAGTTGATTAATTTTTGTGGTAATACTTACTGCGCTCTCAAGAAAAATCTCATAGGTAAGTTTTGAATTGTACCTGTGCAGTGTTAGAATGGAAGCTGGGTTTTGCACTGCAGCTTCCTGGACAGAGCAAGTGTCTGACTTTGAAAGCTCAAAATTGAAAGATGTTTCTGCTCTCAGAGTAGAACAGGGGGTCGAAGAGTGGCAGTTTTGGGTCACTGCAAATGTGCTGCCTATCCAGGATATTTTGTCAATAGTAAACAATTATTGAGACCCAGGAAATTATTATAAAAGAAAAGAGGAAAAATATAAGCAGCAAGGCAATTGTATATAATTGTTCGCATTGATGTATCTTTCTAGTTTCTATCCCAGTGCACCTAGAAGGGACAGGTGTATTGTATTTAATAGCTCTGAATGGATTTTTTCCTATCAATTGCTGTAATTGCTGTTGAATGTAGTTTTGGTTTTTTGCCATCACAATGACAGCTGGGTGTTATACATGGTGCAATGCATCATTAAGCTGAAGATAATCAGGGAATTGCTATACAGTATTGTAGCCCACTGTAAGGGGGGAGAGGAAAGTGAAAAAATATGTTTGTTTTCCGTATGCAAAATCCATTCTGTAGTAGGTCCTTTTGTTAGGATGATGTAACTATTTATGACAAAGTCGTACTTCCGAATTCTTTCCCATGTCATCCTGAAATGGGCTGGCTAAAACTTCATGTTCCATTTAAAGTATGGATGCACTGAATTGGACATAAAACTGGACAATAGCATAAAAAGACAGTAACACAGCACTGTGCACCAGTATACACAGGGGACTAACTGGCTGGAAGATAGCTTTGCAGAAAAGGTGAGATGAGGCCACCCTCAAGCACTGTGTCCAGTTCTGGGCTCCATGCGTACAAGGAAGACAAATACATACTGGACCGAGTCCAGCAAAGGGCCATGAAAACAATTAAGGAGTTGGAGCATCCCTCACATGAGGAGAGGTAGAGAGAGCTGGAACTATTTAGTCTTAAGAAGTCTCAGAGTGATTTTAGTGCTGTGTAAAAATACTGAAAGGGTGGGAATAAAAAAAACTGAACCAGATTTTTCTTGGTGGTATTAAATTAAAAGACAAGAGGCCACAGGTACAATATGAAATTCCAGCTGAACACAAGGGAAAGACTTCTTACTGTGAGAATGGTAATACACTGGAACAGGTTGCTCAGAGAGGTCATGGCCTCTCTGTCCTTGGAGATACTCAAAACGCAGCTGGACACAGTTATGGGCAACTGACCCTTTTTGGACAGGGTTTTTGAGCTAGATGATCTCTAGAAGTCTCAAAATGAGCCATTCTGTGATTCTACGGTAATGCTGATTTTGCATGTTATTCTTTAATAATTTCTGGCAAGAGTTGTAGGAAGTGAGCGTATCTTTTATTAGGTGAGCTAATACAGTTGAAATAAACAATGAGTTTGGGCATGCAGATTGTTTCACCTGGAAATGGGTTGCACTGCTTAAGTCCTTAAGCCTGAAACAATGTAATTCCTGTTTAGGAAGAAATTCAACATTTTGTATATCTGTGTCATTTTGAAAATTATAAGATGCTGTAGGTGAATGTATAAAGTGGTCAGAGAAGATAAAAAATACAAGTTTGGTAGTCTGGTTTAAAGCTTCCAGTGCTATGCAGAAAGCCTCAGATTTCCATAATGCACCATTCCTTTTTTGCTTGTTTTTTGTTTTTGTTTCTTTGTGGGTTTTTTCCTTTTGTTTTTTTGGGTTGCGCTTCTTGTACTGTTTAATAGAGGCATTTTAAGACCTGCAGTGAGTGTCTTCCATGTAATTGCACTTTGTGTGCAGCTGACTGAATCATCTCTTGTCTGGATATGTGTAATGCTGACACAAAGAGATTGGTGTGTGCACATTCTACTGTCATCTATCTTTAGGTGAAAGAATAGGTTATTTGAATTGATTTAAAACTGAAGATATCTGTCCTGAAATTAGCTTTGTCTTATAGTGAGAGATAGTATATAAATAGAACATCTATTCATAGAATATTCTGAGTTGAAAGGGATTCACAAGAGTCATTGAGTCAAATGCTTGATGTCACACAGGGCAATCTAAAAGTTAAATCAGATATATAAGCACATTATTAAAACACTTATTGAATACTGAAAAGCTTGGGGTCACGACCACTTCCCTTAAAAGCTTTTTCCAGTACTTGACCACCCTTTAATTGAAGTTTTTCCTGATACTATCCAATCTGACCTCTCCATGACCAAGCTTTAAGCCATTCCCTCATGTCCTATCACTGGCCACTGGGGTGAAGAAATTGGCAACTCCCTCTCCACTTCCTCTCATGAGAAAACTGTAGGCAGCAATAAGGTCACCCTTCAGTCTCCTCCAAGCTCAACAAAGCTTGTATTTTCAGCTGCTCCTCATTCTCCTTCAGTCCTTTCACCATCTTTGTTGCCCTCTTTGGACACCTGATCTTTTTATATCCTTGTATTGTGGAGCCAAACACACAGTACTCAAGACACTACTTTTGCACACAGGGCAAGCAGTACTCAAGACAAAATTTTTGGTTGAATTTATGGGTATCTCATTAAAAGCAGTCAGTTAAAAGATATCTGAAGTCCATTCAGAAAGATTGGTAATAATCAGTGTTGTTTGTTTCATTCCAGTTGTGTATTGATATGAAACTTCAGAAGGAAATCAGTTCTTCCTGTCTGGGAGATAAAGCTGAATTAATTTAAGAATAAAGAAGTACTAACTGTGATACTTAAGGGGCTATTCTGTGGACTGTGGTGTATTTTTTTCTGATTGACTTTATCAATGTATTTTTTTCGCTCTTATATTTGTTTTTAATTATGAGCTTCATACTAATTAAAGTACATTATTTAATGGTTCTTAAAAATCTAATTGAATGTAGCTTCCTGAAACTGTGAAACTGTTCTAAATTATGTCACTTAGGCATAATGTCTTTAAGTGGCACCTTCAAATGTCATCCTTAATGTATTCATAAAAAAAGTCGCAGTTAGGTCACCTTGGAGCCTCTACTCCAGGTTGAACAAATCCAAATGTCTTAGCCTTTCCTCACAGGAGATACGCTTCATCCTTCCATCCCTCTTGGTGGCCTCCTCCAAGCTCGCTTCAACAGGTCAGTGTCCTTCATGCTGGGGACCTCATAGCTGGATGCGGCACTCCAGGTGTGGAGTACTCAGAGCAGAGTAGAGGGGATGAATCAACTCATTTGACCTGCTGGCCACACTTCTTTTGATGCAGCCCAGGATACAGTTGGGCTGTGAACACATGTTGGCAGGTCATGTCCAGCCTCTCATTCACCAGCACCCCCAAGTTCTTCTCAGCAGGGCTGCTCTTGATCTGTTCATCCCCCAGCCTTTACTGATACTGGGGGTTGCCCTGACCCAGGGGTAGCACTTTGCCCTTGGTCTTGTTATACCTCATGAGATTCCCGTGGGCCCACCTCTCAAGCTTGTCCAGGTCCCTTGGGAAGGCATCCTGTCCTTCAGGGCTGTCAATCACTCAGCTTGGTGGCATTTGCAAATTTGCTGAGGGTACAATGTATCCCCTTGACTATATAATTAATGAAGATCTTAAATAACAGTGGTTGCAATACAGACCCCTGAGGAACACCACTTGTCACTGATGTTGATGCCATGATGATTTTTTGCCTTTTCTTTTATACCCCCTTATACCTTTTTACAACTTCTGTGTTCTTAGTGCTTTTTGCCTACATTCTTGGACTTGTTTGTCAAGCTAGGAGACTAAATTTTAGAAGCTTTGTAGTTAGGGATCAGTGTGCCCCAGACCCCAAGGTCCTCTCCAGAACACATTTTGTAAACTAAGATAGAACCATCCAGGGGAAGGTTCCTTGGGGAGGGGGGCTCACTTGAGCCTCTCATTAGGGAATTTTTGATAGATATGCTAATTAGTAAGACCTATAATGTTATACCAGATCTTTTGGGGGCGCATTGTGGTGTGCATTGAGGTGCGTTCAACCTGCACATAGTGAACCTAAGGATCCTTAAAATAAATACTAAGGTAAAATCCCTTTTTCCCTTCTAACCATGTTTGACTCTTGATTTTAAGACCAGGGAAAGGCATCAATGTCCATCAGGACTCTGAGCTGTTGACCTCTACTCTCTGGATGTGACTTTCCAACCAAATTCTTATCTGCCTAACAGTCCACCCATCTCTCTGATTTAGAGAGCAGGATGTTGGGGAAGACCATGTCAAAGTCTTTACAGAAGTCCAGGTAAATAATATCTGCAGCCTTTCCCTTGTCCACTTACGTAGTCACTCCATCATAGAAAGCCATTAGGTTGGTCGAGTGGGACTTGTCCTTGGTGAAGCTGTGCTGGCTGTCCCAAATCACCTCCTTGTCCTTCTAGAAGGGTCCGTTTCATGATGTTCTCAGGCACAGAGGTGAGACAGTATAGAAATTGTTTCTAAAGATACTATGATTTTCTATGTGTATTTTATAGAAGTACAGGCTGGAATTTAGCTTTGGAGGATCCCTTTTACTTTGAATTTTTGTATATGTTTGTGTGAGCAGGTCAGAGAAAATTTCAGCCGGTGTTAGCTACTTATTGTTGCACTTGTACATTTATTTTGCAGTTTCTTTTCTTGGCAGACAAATCAGTTTTAGTAAAATTTACCACTCTGGAATTTTCTTCGTAATGTAGAAGCTGACAGCAAGAATAGGAATCTTATTGATGTAAAAAGTCTTGTTGAATTATTCATATTTTGGAGGTGCTTTTAAATATCTGAGTCCTGGTTTTTCATTTTTTTCCTCAGACTTAATAGATTATTTGGAAAGTGCTTTCAAAATATTACTTCCACAGTTACATTTCAAATCCTGGTTACGCTTCTTGGAGGCCATATTCAAAGGTCAATCCGACTGTGATTCATCCATTCATTTCATGTACCACATCTCATAACCAAAGAAACAGTGGTCTTTAAAAATAGAATATACTTTTTAGAGGCAAGCTATGTGAGTTTTGCAAAACCTGTTTTTATGAAACTTTAGCTATTCATCTGACTTTAAATTTTAGAATATACAAAAGAAAACTTAAAACAGCTAATAAAATGGATTGTTTCAATAAGGTTTGCGTGTAATTATAGGATTGCATTCTGTTTTCAAATCAAAATGCGTGAAACTTAAGTAGTCTATATTGAATGACTGCTGTTTACATTATAGTGTAAAAGAACCATGGTTTATGATTGTACTGCTCTTTATTAGTGATAGAAAAGAAACTGCCAAAATGCTGGGAAAACTGGAAGTAAGTGTTGTAGAAAGTAAAATGGACAACTTTACATTTGCAGTTCTTTGCACAGGGATACATATGCTGAGAAAAATAGAATGTTTCTAGGGAAGCTGCTTGCAGTCCAGATTCTTTCATACGTGTAAGTCTAATGTTGGTATCTACTAGGGTCTGCAGTCCTAATGATAGAATAGTTCAACTGGAAGGGACCTTCAATGGTCATTGAATCCAGACCTGACCACTTCAGGGTTGACCAAAAGTTGAAGCATATTAAGAGTGTTGTCTAATTGCCTCTTGGACACTGACAGACATGGGGTATTGACCACCCCTCTGGAAAGCCTGTTCCAGGTTTTGACCACACTCTCAGCAAAGAAATATCTCCTTCACCTCAAGTCTGAACACCTTCCTGCCTCTCTCCCCANTTGAACCATTCCCACATGTCTTGGTACTGGGAAGAAGAGACCAGTACCTGCCTCTCTACTTCTATTCCGCCTGAGTTAAGATTGATTCTTAACCCAGTCTAGAGCTGTTTTGAAGACCAGACTTCTGTCTGGTCTTCTCATTCTGTTGTCTCAAAATCAGGTTAGTATTTCAGCTTAAAAAAACACAAACTATTTGTATTTGCCATTTGTATCTAGTTTATTTATAACATATAATACTGTATAGAGTAGCACATAATAATATATAATATACTGTATCAATAACATATACTATCTTGTAATGCAACATTGTAATGTAATATATATGGATATAGTAAATAGAGGTAATATTAAATTATATATATTATATAGATAATATTAAATTATCTATATAATACAGTTTTTGTAAAGACAAAAAACCCCAAAGTAATTTCAACTGCTCTTTAAAAACCAAAGTATGAATTAGGTTATGTGGTTAAAACATCCTTAAATGTAATTTCAAATTCTTAATTTTTTTTAAGGTTAAAGCTTCATTTCCACAAAGTCATATATTTTTTTCTTTGGCTGCCAACTTTCACATAGCAGCTATGATCATTCCTAGAGGTTTAAAAACCACTTCTTTCTTTTGAAAGCAAATTAAATTCAATGGGAAAAAAAAAGTATGTTAATGCCTTGAAATGTTCTGATTTCTTCTTCCCTTGAAAATGTTAATTTCCACAATCTTTATTGAAAAAATAGTGGGTAGTTTGGGGACCTAGATAGCATTAGCCTTTTGGAGAATCTCTTGGCCTAAGTGCTTGATTATTTTTTTGAATTGTTGTGAACCAGGAATGAACTGCATTCTGCCCTACCACGTGAGGTAACCTACCCAACCAGTAAAATGGGCACTACTTCCATGAAATTTTATAAACTACTTTTTTTTACATTACTGTGTAAGTACTTAACCAATCTGCCACAGCAAATTACACTATTCCTGATATTCACCTTATAATTTCTGTTGCAGGCAGGCACTACTGGCACAATGTTACAGGAAATTGAGCAACACACTATTTCTCTTTCTTTTATCTAGAGACATAGAAATTACAGAAGACCTCTGGAGTAGAAGCATGGTTCATGTTGGTGGCCTCAGAAAAATAATTCTGCACAGCTGCCCTGGGTAGTCCCTGTATCATTTAATATGTCTATGTGTAGAACAGTGTAATCAGAGTTGTTGCAAGTATTTACTACTGCTGCTTTTAATTTATATTCAAAGTTTTGTATAATATTAAAATCTCAGATGTATACATTGTATTTAAAGGACCTCTTTTATTCAGGTTCTTGTATGTATGTAAACATGCTAGGAAAAACTTCAGATATTAAACAGTGATTGTCACACTTGCATATTTTGTACTGCTTCAAAAGTTTTTCTTCACCTTTTATTTTTGTATTCTTAACTGTGGGTCATCACAGTCCTGTAAAGATGACAAGAGAAGAAGGCTTCTACAAAGCACTGTATGAATCAGTTCTAGTTTCTGGATACTTGTTTACAGTTGTTCTGTCAAGTGCGGGATTGATTGAACTTCTGGACCTTTGCATGCATGGTAATTCAGTTGAAAAGAAGTATTTAGTATTTAAGTTTTATGAATTGTTATTTATGTTTTTATTTTTTAGGTACATTGAATTTCAGTCCTGATGCTGCTGATTCCATTCCTGGAGAAAAACCACCTACAGATATAAACTGGGTAAATAAAGATAGGAAAGACTGTAACAGTAATCAGAATAAAAGTAATATACCAATTCCTAGTTTGCCTTCTGAAAGAAGTACAGATTATGAACGCTCTTCCACAAAGCATCATGGCTTCTGTAATCCAGAAAGTCAGTATGGGAATTCTGAAGACTTCCACCAATATTTTGGTACCAGTAAAAGTTTGAAGAATCGCAGCTTGCAAAGCCAGAGATTGCCCAGATTAAGAAATGATAGCACATGTGCTAGAAATAAGATAAGGCAAAGTACTACTGATGCTGCTGCAGGTCCAGGAATTTCAGATGCTGCAGTAGTACCTGGTAGAAGAGCACCTCCTAGAGGATACAGTGATTTTCTCTCCTCAGAGAGTGACAGGGAGGTACCTAATGCGGATAGCAGAGGGGCAAAGCCAAAGAAAACACATCAGATGCATACATCTGGGAGAGGTTTCAGGGAGAAGGGGAAGCAGGCACATGACCGTGAAAAGAGAGTGAGCTCTAAACAGAAAGTAGAGCTGTTTGAAAATGTTCCATCTTTGGATTTGACACAGTCTGACTCTTCAGAATCATCTGTTGGAAAGGCATTCTGTGATGCACCTTTTGGAAGTGGGGATGAGCAAAAAGGCTACAGTAATGTAAACAAAAGATATCCCCGGAAGCCTGTGTGGAATAAGCCTCCAGTAGAAAAGGAGTGTCAGAAAAGACATGATTCTCACCGTAGTAAAAATACAAAAGTAGGTAAGAAGTCTTCTGTTGCGTATACTTCAAAAGATAAAAATGAAAGGAAGAAAGAACTCGCTACTCACAAAAACGATGAAAACTTGTCCAGTGAAATCAGACATCAGTTGTCTGAGTCTCTCAGGTTCAATGGAAGAAAGTTCCTGCTAAAGGGGGATCAAGTACCTTCACTTCATTTCAGCTGGACCCAGTACTGGAAAAAGCAAAGTGATGTACCAAAAAACAAAGAAACTCATACAGGTAAGTTTTCTAGACTGTCCTGGACTCCTATATTAAAGATATGATCTCGAATAATTTAAGCAGTCTTCGTTTCAGCTACTGCCTTGAGTAGCTGAAGAGGCTTATTATTTTCACATTAAATTGGTATTGGTTTCAGAGGATAGAATTAAATGTAAATGCATGATTTCTCAGTGGGAACATATTCTGTAAGTTTACTAGGGGAGGACAGATTCTATTTAAAGTTTTTTCTGTTTCACTACCAAACTGCAAATGATGACCTAATCGAGTACCATGTTAAAACATGTATGTTGTAGGAGTAAAATTCTGAGCATTCTGAACAATGGGACTTGAGAAGGACAATGCTAAAACTGATTTTTGCAGAATAAGTTTTCTCATGTTTTATGTAGAAGTAGGAAAATACCAGACAGAGAAACAGTATTCTACTCATAACTGAGTTTTATGTGCTTTCTTCTGCACCTTTGATGCCTTAAAGAACCTATGAATGAAACAACACACACTTTCAAGATAATATTAGTATAGGAGGTAATATAAAAGCTGGTCTTTATTGGAGGCCTCCAGGGGCAAATATAGAAAATGTCCACAACAGCCCCCCCTCCCACCCCCCACAGGGGTGCATACCGTTTTATGAGTTTAGTAAACTAGCATAATTGACAAAAATCACCAATTAGGAGCACAAATGGTGATGCAATTCCCCCCCCAGTTCAAGCCCCTTCTAAATCATCCCCCTTCAGATGGGACTGAAGCTTGGTGACAATGTGTCTACATTCAGCTCTCTACAGAGCTCCAAATACGTGTGTAAAGAATACAGAGTCTATATAAAAGAAAAAAGACAAAAATCATTAGGTGTCACCTTCTCAACAGGTAATTTTAGAAATAGAGGCAATATCTGGATACTATTTTTGGAAGTTTGAGAATAGAAACATGTGCTGTTGACAGTGTAAATCAGACCCATGGTTTTTGGCTGAGTGAATTTTCTGCTGACTCATACCATTAGTGACTGAAAATATTAAATGGAAATCAGCTGAATCTTTTCAGTGCTATGATACTGGTTTCTGTTTCAACAACTTAGGTAGCTTATTCTTCCTGTTTTGCATAAGCTTAAGCACTTAAGTGTTAAGAGGCTCAAATGTTCAGAAGCAATAAGGAGAAACACCAAGAATTACATTTATTTGGTTTTTTACAAAGCATCTCAACCTTATCTTCTGCAGCACAGAGTGATAGAGATGTCTAGACTAGTTCCAGTTATCTCAACTGTGATATCAAATCTATTGAAGACTTTGTTTCTCAGCATCTCCTATTTCACAGCTGAGAAAGTAATAGCATAATCATGAATCATAAGATACCTCTAGTTGGAAACCTTATTTTCTTAGGAGGATCAAGATCTTCCTTGATCCTCTCTAACCTAAATAAATTAGCTGTCATGCTCCTGGGTTCTATTTGAATCATAAAATTGAAGATACCTCAGTCTTTTTCCCAGCATTATTATTAAATGACAAACATCACATGGAATAAGCAGAAAGATAAGTAATAGTCTTTCACAGGGAACTTAAGGAACTTCCCCCCCCCCCCAAAATGGTAGTCTTTGCATGCCTTATTTGGAAGCTCTTTTGACAGCACTGTCTGCCAATGTTTTCAGGGAACTGGGATTGTGGGTTTTTAACTATTTCTGGGACAGCTACAGTTTCTGAGTATGGTATAGCTTTAGTCTTCTGGAGAAAAGAATTCTATTTTACATGAGAATCTTCCTTTACAACAGATAATAATTATGGGATAACAAGTAGAAATGACTGTTAATTCTAAATGTTGTGGGGCTTGAGGCAGGAGGGCTAGAAAACAAACTTTAAAATCATATTGAGGAGGGCAAACAGTGTTAACACTTGCAAGTTTCCAGGCAGCCGTGGGCTTGCTTGCAGTCACATGTGGTACAAGCACATTTTGAATTGACAGTAATTTTTTTCTATTATTTTCATTTTGTGTTTCCTTCATTGTGAATTTGAACTTTCCTTGTTGTTGCGATCCAGTCTAATCACAGAGGACCACAGAGAACTCTCTGGGAATAATGCCGAATGGACTTGGGTTCAAATGTTCCCAAAAATGAGATTCAAACATGAACGAGGTTAGATGTTGATACCAAAAAATTTATGTATTTTATTCAATAATAAAAGAGGCAAAGAGAAAGAAAGAGAAAAGAAAGAAAGGAATAGAAAAAGGCGGGGGGGAGGACAGGGAGAGTGATAGAGACAGATTAAGTAGAAATGTATCACCCCTCCATGGGTCCCAACAACGTCTTGTTGTTCCCCTCCCTCTGGTCTTCTTGGTGGTGAGGGTCCCCTGCCAAAAAGTATAGAATCCAATGAATTAATAATGGGCCAGGTGGGAACACCCACGTGCCTCCCCTTAGGGGGGCAGGTTTGTCATTGTCCCCTGCCAGACTGGATCTGTTGCATCATGTTGCATCACGTGCAGTGCTCTCTGGTGCAGGGTCTGGGGACCCCTTGGGGGCAGCCTTTGATGGGCCATGGCATCCCCTCTGCTGTCCCTCACATGGATGTCCTGTAGAAGTGGCTTTCCTGGAGTACTGGGCCCCACAGCTGGGCAAGTCTGCACAACAGAGGATGGGTGTTCACTGCCTCTGACTGGAGGCTATGCCACACATCCAAAACCTCTCCTCCTCTCCCCTTTGGTGTAGGGTCTGTGTAAGCCTGGCAGCAGATAAACCCAGGACTATAACCTCCACCCTGAAGCTTCTGGACATCCCTGCCGTGGATGCATGCTCTTCCAGTCTTATCCATCATTTCCCAGATGCTTTGAACAGTAGTGTCACTTTTCTTATCTCTATCCCTTAGGTGGTTTAACCTAAGTTAAGGCCTCAGTTGAGGGCCTCAGCCCAGGGGCCCATTCAGGGTGCAGTGGTCTTCCATGCAATTTTTGTTATACAATTTTACTATAATAGCAAAAGTCCTTCATAAAAATGTTTAAGCCATAAACCATAACATTTCAGTCTCTGACATTTGTATTGGCATTTGTATTGATATTTGTATTGTAATCTTAAAATTCTTGCACTTCACACTTGTAGTTAATGTATTTTAAAATCCTGTGAACATTTTTAAGGTATATTTTGTAGCCTTACCTTGACAGGTGAGAGTTATGAACAGACATATGACAGAAATGAAGCTTTGTGGTGCCTTTCTTATGGCTGCACATCTGTTTTCAGGCTGTTTTGACTTTATTGTGGGGTTCTTGCTTTATTTTCAAAGTACCTTTTTGTGTTCCTTCATGTGGCTCAAAAGACCCTGTACTTAGACTGTCATTCCCAGTAATTCCAATCCTAAAGCACTCACTTTATAAAGGGCTTATTCCCATAATCCAGGTCCTTTGCTGTTAATATTTGTTGTGTCATCTCCTTGGAATACTTAAGGATAGGAATTAAATGTAATTTTGGCAGATATTTCTCTATTTAAGACCTTTCATCTTTTTTGATTAAAGTGTATGCAAAGATAAATTTACCATATAAAGTGATGAGTAAAATCTCAAACTTCTGCCAATCTTAAAACTCTGTAATTTAACTAACTAATTAATTCATAAGATCAGAATAATTGCTATTTGTCAAAGTGGAATTTGCATTGCTACTTGAATAGGAATCTCATACTCCTTCTTCTTTCTGTGAAGCTAAAGAAATGCATAGCAAGTATCAAACTGGAATCTTCCAGGAGCAAACTAACAACTTATTTATAGCCACAGAGGTAAAATAAGTTCTGTTATAATTTAAATAAAACCTTGGAATTTGAGTTTTGTTTCTCAGCTAGCTGTTCTTTTATGCACAAGTAATATTTTTTTTTGCAGGGTCATTGATTGAACAGCTGACCACAGAGAAGTATGAGTGCATGGTATGCTGTGAGGTAGTCCGAATAGTAGCCCCAGTGTGGAGCTGTCAGAATTGTTACCATGTATTCCACCTGAATTGCATTAAGAAGTGGGCACGATCACCAGCTTCACAAGCTGAAGGTTGGTATTTTCTCAAATTTATGGTTTTTATATAATATTTATATGTATTGTATATATAATGTATATTATATATTCTCAAATATATATAATATCCAAATTTATGTGTTTCTTATGTAGTGAAAACTATTTAGAAATATTGTTTAATATAACAATGTGACCCACTTCTGAGGCAAGGTAACAGAGTGCGTTGTTAAAAGGGACCCCTGGGGCGGATTAAAGCAAAACAACACTAAATAACTGATACAACAACAAATTTTATTGGAACTGCTTTGAAACCTTAAGTGGAAAAAAACTTAATGGTTCGAGAAGGGGTATTGTAGCCATTCTGAAGTGTGGGATCACCCTAAGAGAGGAAAATTAGAAAAACAGGAAAAGAGAGATCTATCACCACCCATGGCTCCAGTGACATGTGGGGGGGTCATGGTCCATGGTCGTGATATGAAGTCTGAGTCCATCAGAGATGGGAGCATGCATACGCATTGAAAATTGGGGGGTTTATAACCCTGGTTCTTCTAGTAAACACCCCAATACCTCCTCCAGGAAGAGTTCTGGGTATGCACAGTCTTCTTTCTAGAAGGTTCTAGAAGTCAGGCAGTGTCGAACAGGGGGCTTGAGTGTATGTGTCTAAGTGTGCCTCAAAAAATTTTCTGAAATAAGGTTCTGAGTTCAGAGTTTTGCGGCTGCACAGTGGTGGCTTGTGGTGCAGGAGAGAAATTGGCATAAAAAACCCCTCTACCTAGCCTCTGTAGTATCCATTGCTTAACGGCGATTTCTCCTTTATTCAAAGTTTTTCTTTTAGTTAAACAAGCTTAAACAGCTTGTTTAAGGCAGAATTTAGCCATAAGGTACAAATGGTTCACTACAAGCCGTAAGCTGTAAACAAGTTTTAAATAATTTTTTTTTCATGTTTCTGTGTATGCCTTATATAATCCTCATAACTTAATCCTTTCCAGTGTTCTAGCTGAAACTAATTACCAGGTTTGGATACATAAGATCATACAATGAAATCAGTGCATCAAGATGCAAAGCTCTGTGGCTGTGTTGTTACACACCAAGAAATGTCTCATCTCTCATCTGTTCTTTGCTGAGCAGTCAAGCAGAAGTCGTACTTTATGTGTTTGTTGTCTGCTTTTACTCAAGCACTTCTTAGTTTGTTTCTCAGATAAAGTACTCCTGAAATCCATCCCTAATGCCATGCAATGAAAGGAAGTTCAGAGAAGACAGAAAGCTTCAGCCTTTGTCATGGACTTAAACTGTTTCAGATTCCTTGTATTATACCACTTTTTGAAATTCTTAAACCAGCACGTTATGCCCTTTGAATGCTTTGATGTAAGCTAAGGCTGAATTGCAGCCACTGCTCAGTTCAGTTGTGTGGTGTAGACACACTCTGAAGACGATTATCCTGAAGTAGGCTTTATTTTTTTCTGTACCCTGCTTGTTCAGCATTTGCCATTCTCAGTCTCTGGGCAGACCGAGGAAATACAATGTCACCTACTTCCAAATGTTTGACAGAAGTTCGTACAGACTGTAAATCTCCTGCAGAAAGGATTGGTTGCAAAGTTCTTTTTGCAGAAGATGCATAGTCAGGCTTCTGGGTAGCGCTGGTGGTGAGCCCCAGTTCTCACTAGGCGAATTTATTTCAAAGGGGCTTGAGGTACTACTTCACCCTGAGGTGGGAGCACAGGAGAAGTGCAACAACATTCTCAGGAGGTTAAAAACCAAACTTTATTGGAAAACTTTATAAGATCATAAAATTGGCAAGATTTAAAGCAACTCATTAAATCAAAATAAAGCAGTTTACTGAGCATCAACTTAGCAAATTACCCATCCAATCTTAAATATTTTGAGAAGAGGAAATTAGGAGTAGAAAAGAAGAGAAAGAAAGAGAGAAAAGCAAGGTATAGCTACTACGTCTTGGATCATAGTGCAATCTCAGCTGCCATACAATTCAAGGACAACAGGGATGTGACATTATTTGCCTTGTGCTTTGGCTTAAGTACCCTTTGGCTTTCTTGGGCCCAGGTGGGACTTCTGGTTTGGTAGTCACTCAAGGAGCTGGGTTAGGGGCTCCAGGGGTGGGGTGGGGTGGGGTGTGGAGTGTTGCCTCTGGTGTGCCAGTGATTGGCAGCCACTGCAGGGCTGGGCTCTAGGGGTTGGGTGGGGTGTGTGGAGCAGAGTACTGCCTGGACAGGGCAAGACTTGACCTACCCTTTTCCCCACACAGGTACCTGAAATGTTTCCAGCCAGCAATCTCCAATCTCTTACAGCTGGTCATGCTTGATACTGACAGTAGGAAGGAAGTTACAAATATCAGCACAGGGTTTGAAACAAAGGTATTGGAATTTTTGAGAAGGGAACAGAATTTTGCGTAAGACAGATCCTAATCCAAACTGAGAGTGACTCTTGAGTGACTCACTTTCTTCAGAGTTGATTTATCACCCTGGAACAGTTTACTGCTTGACAAAAGAGTAGCTGCTTGCTTAAGGGGGCTTTTATCTTTCAAGATAGTAACCTTAGATGCTTGAATCCTGAAAGCTTTTAAAATAGCAAAATTTTGGGCCATTGCTTTTCATGTAAGAATTTGTGGACTAAATATGTTACTGCATTCTGCATATGAGAGAACTAGAGCTAATCATTAACTGAAGTTAAAGGTTGTGACCTCAGTAGAACTGATACCATAGCTCCAATAAAGACACCAATACATATTTCTTGACCTGCACGGCTCTGCTACCCCATCTTGTTTAGATCTTGTACTTCAGAGTGTATTTCTTTTAACACAGGTTGTTTCAGTATAGGTTCTACATTTCAGGCTTTGGATAATAAGGAATTCACTAGAATCCTAGAAGTTATTATTGTCTGCTGTAGGAGAAATGGGACACTGTAATCTACCAAACTCCATAATTTGCTGGGGTTTGGAAGGGGGGAAAAAAAAGTAGCTTTTTTATTTTTGGACACTATTTCCTTTCATTCTGCAAATGTTATAATGAAGTCCAGAAAATCTTACCTAATTCAGCAACCAAACTTTTCACTGGTACATTTCACTTCCAGCCTGTTTTGCTAATAGGATGAGTTTTGAATGTTCATTTAATGTTTTTGCAGCAACTGAGTGTGTATTGGTTTAAAAGAGAGGTGTCTGCCAAGAAAGGTGGGAACCTCCCTTGGAATAGAAAATATGACCCCCTTCTCTCTGAATTATTATAACTTTGAAATTAAGGGGCTTTCAGGCAAAGATATGGGAAAAGGAATAACAGTTATTTACTAGTATGTATAACAAGGCAAACAACAACAATGGCAGCACAACAAACAAAACCAGAAACCCAGTGACAGCCTTCTCTCTGCTGTCAGGCACTTTCCCCTTTGCTGTAGTTATGGCCACAGAGCTGGCAGGGGTGCTGGGCAGGGCAGGTGCGATGATTCCCCCGGGGCTGCAGGGGGCGCTGTGGCTTGAGTTCAGCTGCATCTCCCTTTACATGGTAATGGCAGGCAGGCTGGATGGCAAAATGGGCTGTTGCAGGTACCTCGGAGCAGCAGCTGGGATGGCAGAGGCAGGCACACCCCCTGGGATGGCAAACAAAATGTAACAGAAAACTTTGTAGCCTTTGCAGGAGCTGTCGAGGTTATGTGGACAGGAGGTGCTGGGTTAGAGTGTAGTGAAAAAGCCTGAGGCAACAGCAGAAAGCAGCGAGGGTGGGCAGCAGCAGCCGGGCTTTTCCGTAGCAGCTGCTGCATGCAGCTGGGGAGACACGCCCTCCAGGAATGGGGAGGGGATCAGGGTCCCGGATTTTCCCCTAAGGCACCCGAATAGATGGTGAGGGTCCTTTCCAATCAGATCAGGTGTTAATAAGGTCCTAGTTCAATGGCTGCTCTTACAAGCAAAGGCTCGCCCACAGTAAGGAAGAAGCAGTACAGGCCTGGGTGCTGCAGTGGCAGTGAATGCTCCCCGCGGTAAGCAATAGCTCGATCATCCTCGTCCAATGCTGAGAGCGAGAGAGTACTAGGGGCTAAACCAAGCCCCAGACCCCCAGCGAAAATCTCGTGGTATCTCTGCCCTTCCCGAGAGAAAGCCCCTCAGGTAAGAGAACAGCCAGATGCACCTTTCCCCCACCTTGGCCATTTCTTTTGTCTCTCTTAAGTACCAGTTGTTATTGTCTCTTAGCAACAAATGGGACAAAATTCCATGAGAGAAAGAAAAAGAAAAATCCTAACATCTAACAGAGCGTTTCAGTGAGAATGGTCCTCCATATAGGGCCTTGCAGCAGCTCTTATCTCTGTGATACATAGTAGAAGGCTGAAAGTGTGTATGTGTATGCGTGCATAATTTCTCACAATTTTTTGGGATCACAGAATTGTATCAGAGAAATCCTGAATACTTGGATGAAGTAGATAACATCCGCCATGGAGATCTCATGTAGTTCTGTCCTCCAGAACAATAGTGACTGTTATGAGAGAAAAGAAGGTATGGATCCTTTATGAACAAGGCATAATGCTCAGCATGGGAAAGCTTTGGCATTAATGAAAGCAAGGTATTACCAGGATGGGAGCTCTGGGACACCAACACTAATTAAATGTTGGGACACTATGCAACAGAACCCTTTTTGGAAGTGAAAAACAGAAGGAGTGCACAGCTCTCCTTTTTAACTTGAGCTTATTAACACATTGTACATATATTTTGCTCATACCAAACTCACTGATGTAATGCAGGTGTTATAGTCTGAATTTTGAGATCCACAGCAGGGCATCAGATTGGCATCGATGCACAGGTGCGTGCAGTTGAAAAGGAAAGTGAAGTATTTTGGATTACCGTGTCAGTGTAATAAAACGTCCTTGGGGCTCTACGTACTTGGATGGGAAGAAGCAATGAACTGTCTTAGGTCTAGATTTCTAGGTTCCAGAAACCAGTTCTAGAGCTAGGTTACGGTAACAAAGTCTTCTCATACTCTATGGTATCTCTTCTTGGGCTATATTGAAGATGTTTTCCCTCAGAGACTTCTTTGCCTTCTATTGTCTTGACAGTCATCTGAAAAATGACAGCTGGTTTGGCCAAGGCAAGTGAAAGAGTCTCCTGATTATCTGTGGGGAGTCATAAGGCATTGCTCTCTTCTTGGTCTGCTTGCTCTGCGGTGTCTTAAGGAACCTTTCCAGTCCTCCCATTCATGAGGCCGTCTAGCAGTCATACTCTCAACACCAGAGAGTTTCTCTGCTGGACCAAAGCCACTTCACATTGGACAGCTGCAGTGAGCCAGTGGGTGCTTCGCTTGACTCCCTACTGTGCAGAAAATCACACTGTGAAAAGCCAGTGTGCATAAAGGAGACAGAGGAGTCCTGCAACTTTATTTGAATGGAGAGAGTCCACTAGGCCATACCTCCATGGGGCCTCTAGAGTTTTCAGAGGATGCAGCCTCCTTTTATCCTAAACTCCCAGCTGCATGTTGCCCTCCTCCATTCCCCATTGGGTTGAGGTACTGGGAAGGTACAGACTTCCCAACCTGCCTACTAAATATTCCCCCTTGAACATGTATCCTCCCCTGCACTCCCATCACGCATTGTATGACTATTAAAACTAGCTGTAAGCCCATCCTGGGCGGAGCAGCTAATATTCATAAGTTCAAGCTGTGCTTGGCTCTACAACAAACTTGGGTGACTTGATGTTTGTAATGCCCCCACACCCATTCTTCCAGAACCTGATTGGTCCTTTCAGATTGAGTCATGTGTGAAGAAGTTAATATCCCTTTCTCATATCATTAGCGA
The DNA here is from genome assembly GCA_013399195.1 of Dicrurus megarhynchus. Taxonomy (NCBI): domain Eukaryota; kingdom Metazoa; phylum Chordata; class Aves; order Passeriformes; family Dicruridae; genus Dicrurus; species Dicrurus megarhynchus. The sequence goes on from VXAD01005615.1 coordinate 100,610, forward strand.
AGACCCCCACACCCATTTTTCCAGATCAAGTCATTTGTGAAGACATTAACACACATTTTTCCCATCATTATTTCTACAACGTAGACTGTCTGCAGCACTCAGAACTAGAGAATGGATTTTTATTGTATCTTAGAGATGTCCTGGTCAGGAAGAGGAGCTATACTGGGCATCACTTTGCCATCATGTGGAAAGATTATTTCCTATAAGGAAGAAAGCATTTTACTAACATTTTGAATTATGTCTTGAAGGAATGTGACCTTAAGGTATCACATTCCTAAGATCAATCTGACAAAAATACCTGCAGTGCACACAAGATCTTTGTTTATAAAGGGGAAATTGTTGTCGCTTGCCCCCTTCCTTTTTCTACTTCTTTTAAAAACTGATGTTTAAGTGGTGTTTAACTTGTGCCCTTAAGTTGAAAGAACAAAAATTTAAGTAATTTTGTCCTTTCTTTGTAGAGAAGATAGTTTTACTGGTATTTCCATTTTGACTGGAAGGATTAGAGATATTTGAGTTATTACAACTGTCTCTTTCTATTCTGCCCTTGGTCTCCACTTCCAAGTGGGCTAGTGATCTGTACCAGTCGAATGCTGGCCTCTAACACAGCACTTCTAAACTTCTGAGTTTCAGAGTTTGGTCAGAATAGAAGTTATCAAAAATTTTGGTAAACGGTTTCAAGTAAGTAATCTTATCCCAGAAGGAAGGAGAAGATAGCAATTGCTAAAACAATCTCTAGTAAAAGGGAATGAGGTGTGTTGATTCTGCTTAGATGACTGTCGTTTGTCGCTTGCGAGCAGAGACCGAAGGATGAACGACATGGACGATTTATTATGATATTAAACCAACACTTTATTCACTTACAAGTTCGCTTATATACCTTAGCACGCTGGACTGGCATAAGGTCATTGGTTCACTGACCAGCCACCCCTCAGACGGATTGGCTGAACCCAATAACACTTACTTCAGGTATTTTCTCTTTTAGTATCAATAACAATTCCATAGTTTACAAAATCTCCCAGCTGTTCTCCCACAGCGCCCTTGAGAAAGCAGAGCTTTCTCACAGACACTGGCAGAAAGCTGAGATATCTCCCTGCAGCATGCTTTCAGCATCCACAGTCCTTTTGGTGTCTTTGGTTGGAATTCTGCCTACTTCACTCCTGTTCATGAGAAGACTCATGAAAGTGGAATGTTCTTTTTGTAGGATCATCCTCATTCTCACTTTCTTTAGTAATCTGGATTTGTAAGGAGTGCTTACATGACCACTTCTTACAAATGGGTATTTCAGGAGTCATTCTACTATCGTTCTATGCTACTGTAATTGCACCTGAATCCTGGAATAAAACTTCTATTACTTCTAATTTTGGAGGAAGGCAACCATGCTTATCCTTTGGGAGTGAACATATGTTAAAGCAAAGATAATCAATGACGACGAAGAAGAAAATATATCTTGCAATAGGTTCCTATTCTATGGGGACCTTTACTATACTCTAGAGAAACTGTTGCTTGTAGAGGATTAGGCATCCAGCTCCAAGGGAGTTGTTGATACGAGAGGTCTTCTGCTGGCCTCCTGAAGCTTTCAGGGTAGGCTTACCTTCACAGCTTTTGAAAACATAACATGGAATAAGAATGAAAGAAGTTGTTAATGCAGTACTTAAGTATAATGTACTGTACTATACTGTAATTGCATAAGGAATCCTGTACTGTTTAGTATGCTGGCTTTAGGAGGAGCCACAAAAGGTGCTTACAGTTTTGTCAGCAAATACGCCTTTTAGTTGTCTGCTGCTGGTTTTGCCTGTAGCTTTCAGTACTTCTCTCTGAGATGCTTCTTCTGAGTTCCTTCAGTTTCTAGCAGTCAAAAAAAAAAGTCTCGGTCAGGAAATGCAGATTGGTCTTGACAGTGAATGTGAGAATATATGCCTTGTGCCACTGTCCTACAGCTGCTCAGCCCACAATCGTACAGATCTCTGCAGCAGTCTTGGTGGCACAGTAATATGAGCTGGTGTTGGGGTTTTAGGAGTTCCCCTTCTGTTTTCTTTTTCTCTTGAGGAATTTTTCCCATATATGTTGCCGGGGAGACAGATTTCTGGGTGCTTAAGAGAAACAAAAGACCTGGCCACCGGGGGAGTCCAACGAGCTACTCTCACCTGGGCTTGTGGGCTGGTGTTCTTGGCGTTTGGACAGAGAGAGAGGCTGCCATTGTGGTAGAGGGAATTCGTCAGCACTGCAGGTTTCTGCTTTTTCGGCTGCCTTCTACCGTGCCTCAGGGATTCCCAAGCCCGCCTTTCCCTGCCCCACTGGGAGCCAGGCTGCGGCCGCCCTGCCCCCATCATTGCTTTGAGCCTTTGCTGCATTCTCGTCTGCACGCCCTGCCTGCTGAGGCCTCCCGGGGCTCCCGCTGCAGCTCCGGAGTTTGGTGCATCTCGTCTGCCAGCCGGGATTTGTGCTGGTCCCTGCTGTTCCCGAGGGCCCAGCCAGCCACAGGGATCGGCTGTCCAGGGGGTTTGCGTAGCTTTTTCTTTCATCCCTCCCGTCTCGGCCAGGCCGCCATTACCGCGTGCTCCCCGAGCTCCGTCCGGAGCACCCCCTGCACCCACGGGGGAACCATTGCACCCACCCTGCTCACCGGGAGCCGCCAGCGCCCCTGCCGGCTGTGACAGTAACTGCACCAAAGGGGAAAGTGCTTGACAGCCGAGAAGGCTGGAACTCAGTTTGTGGTTCTGTTTGCTGTTACTGTCACAGTAATTATTGTTTGTTTGCCTTGTTACACAAATATATATATATTAGTAAAGAGCTGTTATTCCTATTCCTCATATCTTTGCCTGAAAGCCCCCTAATTTCAAAATTATAGTAATTTGGAGGGAAGGGGGTTTCATTTTTCATTTTAAGGGAGGCTTCTGCCTTCCTTGGCAGACAGCTGTCTTTCAAACCAAGACAGCCGGAATAAAGAGGGTTTGTTGGGGTTTGACACTGACTAGAAGCCAGGCACCCACGAAAAACTATTCACTCATTTTCCTCTGCTATAGCTAAGCAGAGAAGGGGAAAACAAAACAATAGCTTCATGGTTGAGGTAAGGATTAGGGGAAAAACACTCTAAGGCAAAACAGGTTCACAACGTAAACAGTATAAAGAAGATTTATTGTTAACAGAATTAAAAGTAAAAAGGGTAATAAGACCTAAAATAAACCTTTAGAACACTTACTTTCTTCTCAGCCCCTCCCTCTTTCCCACTGACTGCGCAAGGAGACAAAACCATGGGGTTTTTGGTCAGTCATTCACTTCCTAGAAATCTTTCCTCAGTACGCTTAAGGAAAAGAGTTTCTTTCTTCCGCTGTGCCATGGGATCCTTCCCACAGGAGACAGTTCTCTGCAAATTTTCTAGCGTGGTCTTAATTTTCACGAATAGCAGCCCCGCCTGACCTGCTGTAATGTGAGTCCCTCCAATGAATGGTGCAGCCTTCCCAAAACTGCACATCGTGAGTCATTTTAGTTCATGGGGTTTAGTCTTTTTAAGGAGAAGCTGTTCTAGTTCAGAAGCAAGGGTTCTCTATCTCTGGAAACAAGGGTCTTCTCTCTCTGTTCGAGTTCCTCACTAGATTACAGCTTTTCAGCATCCACTTGCTTCAGCGTGGGCACTTTTCCTCAGAGGCTGCGAGTGGATCTCTGCATCCCCCCATGCACTTCATGAATTACAAGGAAACAATTGGTTGTATCATAGTCCTCACCACGGCTTGCAGAAGAATTTCACTTCCGATGCCCGAAGCACTTCCCCCTCCCTCTTTTGCACCGACCTTAGTGTCCCCATGTTGTTCTCGTCATGTGTCTTCACCTTTGCCTTTTCTCTGACTCGGGAGAGAATTGGTGTCCGTTGGTTCTCAAGTTTTATCAATTGAAAAGTTTTTATAGAGTTCTACAGTGCTGAAAGGTTGATCCTGTCTGGGCTCTGCATCGGGGAACTGCTCGCCGTGCCCCTTGCTGCTGGCCACACGGTCCCCGCCAGCACCACGTGGGCCATGCTGGCCAGCAGCTTCACTCAGCACCTCTCCTCATGCGGAGCGCCAAAAAAAGAAAAGTTGCTGCTGCCCCTGCTCTTCTNCAAGGAAACAATTGGTTGTATCATAGTCCTCACCACGGCTTGCAGAAGAATTTCACTTCCGATGCCCGAAGCACTTCCCCCTCCCTCTTTTGCACCGACCTTAGTGTCCCCATGTTGTTCTCGTCATGTGTCTTCACCTTTGCCTTTTCTCTGACTCGGGAGAGAATTGGTGTCCGTTGGTTCTCAAGTTTTATCAATTGAAAAGTTTTTATAGAGTTCTACAGTGCTGAAAGGTTGATCCTGTCTGGGCTCTGCATCGGGGAACTGCTCGCCGTGCCCCTTGCTGCTGGCCACACGGTCCCCGCCAGCACCACGTGGGCCATGCTGGCCAGCAGCTTCACTCAGCACCTCTCCTCATGCGGAGCGCCAAAAAAAGAAAAGTTGCTGCTGCCCCTGCTCTTCTGTCCGCAGCATGGCTGGTTGCAAGTGGCTAAGAAAGTGAAGTTAATTGCAAGCTATGCTGAGATGGCAGCGGCTGTGCCGCCCTGGCTGTGCCATTTCGGCCACAGCCCCCCCAGGCCGCATGGGTGCTCCCGGCGCTGGTCCTGGCCACATGGTCTTGGCTGCATGGCTGCTTGTGGTGCAGGGATGGCCCTCCGGTGACACGGCCCCAGCCGCCGTGCCAGGAAGGGCCCCAGCGGCCCCTTCTCCACCCCTTGGAGGGGAGGAGGAAAAAGAGCTTCCTGTGTTTTTTTTTCTTTCTTAAATATGTCATCAGAGAGCTGTTGCCGACTTCTCTAATTGGGCTAGCAACCTGCCCATTGTCAGAGCCTTCAGCAATTGGCTCTGTGCTGGACATAGTAGAAGCTTCAAGCAGCTTCTCCTGCCCCCACCAAAAACCGGGCTGTGTTAAACCAACACAGGGGTATGAATAGGCATGAAGTATTGAAAAGAATACACGTGCATTAGGTTTGCATTTCTAGACTGTCAAGGCGGTCTGTAATTTGGATCATTTCAGTTTGTGAAAATAGTTTCAGTTGTGCATTATGATGGTTAACATAAGAAGTGTTCAATCCAACTGAAGGTGAACCGAGGTGTGCCTGTCGTTGTGCTGCAATTGTCTTGTCATAGGTAGAGTTTCCTGTTTGCAATCCCTTCTGTTTTCATAGCATGAAATTATCATGAATCCTGGTCAGATTTCTTAATAGTGAAGAATAGTTCTAAACTCACAGTTTTATTAATTTACCAGCACTGAATTGATTAAGTTAAGAGAGACAGAAAACATTAATCAGGTTTCTTTTCTTTTTAATATCTATATATCAATATAAAAATATCTATCTGTTCTCTATGACCCCTTTTGTGTTTAGTAGTGCTCTCAGACTCATATTCTTAATAGCAGGATGTGTACTGAATTGGGGAAAAGTGTTGATTAATGTCACTTTTCTTGCACTTTACTGTTCTTCCTTTACTGCTAACCAAGACCCTCCTGAAACACAGAAACAAGAAAACTACAATTTAATAAAATAACAACTTGAAGAATAATGTCCTAGTCAATATCTAAGTATTATCAACTTTAAATAAATAGATTATTCTGGTTTAGATAACACTGGTTTATTCTGGATGTGAGGCAACACTAAATTGGTCTTCTAAAAAACATGTAAAACTCAGGAGAGGATAGTAAAAAGGAAAGTACAGGTGGTGCTTTGTGTGAGGTAATTATGTTTTCCTCACCAATTTCCCTCTCTTAACACTTTTTTCTCAGTTTAGATGTGGTGAAGACTGTCTATACCCTAGTTGTATGTCTTGTAACAGGACATATGATAGTAGAAAAATTGGAAGTTTAACATTTGGCTTTGCTTCAATATAAAGTTGGAGCCTGTTCAAATGAAATACCATGGCTGTGTTGATGTTGATACTGTATAAAATGTAATTTTATTAACCTGTTTTCTCACCGCTTCTGAGTAAGTGGAAAAATTAATTTATTTGCAGCTGTGGTAAGAAACAAAGCAGAAGAATTTATTCCAGGCTTGCAGATTAGGTCTTTTATTTACTTCAAGTCTTTCTAATTTTTTTTTTTTATCTACAGATGGCAATAGTGGTTGGAGATGTCCAGCTTGCCAGAATGCTTCTGTGCAAGTTCCTAAAACTTACACTTGTTTCTGTGGTGAGTTTCTCACTTCCTTTTGCAAAGAAAAACAGTTCTGTCATTTTGATTCTTTTTTGTTAATATGAATTTCAGTATTGGTGCTTGTTTGCTTACATACCTGGAACTCAATTTTTTTAAAATTTTATTGGCACTGGAAGGTGGCTGCACAGAGAATCACACATATGCCACTTGAAAAATAAAAAAAGAAATACTAAGTGCCACCTGGTAAGTATTTTCATATCATTATGTAAAAATAGTAACTTTTATGAAATAATGATAGATTTTGACTGGTATGTTGAAAGCTTTCCTTCTGTAGAAGGAATGGAATAACCTACATGTGTTGTCTTTCTTTGTGGCAAGATACACCAAAATAATACACAACTTAAGGATACCACTACCTAAACCTTTAAATTGATATAGCAATTTTGTGATTTATGTTGTTCAGGGACACACAGAACTTAACTAGGAAAAAATATTCAGGTTTTTCAGACTTCTGTGTAGATATGTGTTTAATAAAAAAGGTAAATGGCATGAGTACAGCATTCACCAAGCCATAAATATAAAACAAAAAGGAGAAATTGATTTTTTTACTTAATTGCATAGATGTGAATAAGTTTTGTTTGGAATCTACACTTCATGTAATCTGTATTGTTTTCACATAGTTTTAATTTCCTTAAATCAGAGTCACTGGAAACTTTCACCTCACTTTCTAGAAAATAGAATGTTCTGAAGTTGAGACAGAAACAGTGTCAGTAAACTTGCCCTAAAGAAGCTAGATTTGCTAAAATAGGAGAGTTTTATCATTTTACCTAAATGTGTCAGTGAATCAGTTAGAAACAGTGCAATGCAGTTAAGACAGAGTTTTTGTATGACAATGTGTGAAATCTTATCAGTATAGGGATAATAATTCGGTTAGAATGAATTGACCATGAATGTAAATTAGACCAAATGAAAATTAGACTTCTTAAGACAAGACATCTGTGTGTTAAATAGGAAGAAATTCTCCTGAGCCTAAAGACCATTTCATGGTTTAGGAGATCTATGGTAAGAACCTTAAATTGTCTGCAGAATTATTACTCGCAGAGCACCATGGAGTAACATAAGAGTTTAATCTGTAGATAATTTTACATTAATGATACATAATTTGGACATCTTCAGTTGCTTATGCGAAGCTATCTTCTGTTTGATGCAAGGTACTATGTACTGAATGTGGTTAAGTGTGATTTTTTTTTTTTTTTCCCACTCTTTCATGAGGAAATTCTGAGCTTATTTTTCTTCTGAAGCTTCTGATTTTTGGGACTTCCCTGGGTATTCAATTAGTTTAATTGAAACTCAGGTGAATTAATGCTATCTGCAGTGCTTATTCATATTTTTCTAACTTAATACTTATAGAATATGCAAAGCAATATTAAAGAGTTAAAATTATCTAATTATGTCACCAAAACCACATTTTCTTGCTGCTTTTGATTGTCACAACTCAAATTTGTAACACTGGCTCAGTTGCTTCACTGTTAATTTAATTCCTCGCTTGCCAAGAGAGTGTTATTGATGGCAATTAACCTTGACCCTGATGATCATCTCATGCAATTAGAGCTATGAGATTTGATGGTAGTATCTCAGATTAATTAAAATACAATTTAGTGCTTATCTGAAATACAGAATACTTGAAGCTAACATACTTCCTGTTTAGGACTTCTGCTTCATTAAGGAAAATTCATCAGCCTTTAATATTTAGATTAATGTAGAGTCTGCTTCTTTTTAGAGAGGTGACTTTCATAATTTGCCCACTCATTTCATTCCCTATTCCCCATCACCGTACCAGGTACATCTTACTTTCTGGGAACGGTATCTTTTTACTTTGTTCCTTTTTTTTCCTCTCTGCTGCATTGAGACAGCAAGGGAGTTTCACCCTTCAGTTTTCTTAGCTACTGTGCAGCCTGACCAACTGCAGGGGGCTTTTAGTTTTCATGTATTTTATCAGTTTAATTTAATGTTAAGTATCAGCTACCTGTATGTCTGCTGATTGAGAGTACAGAAGGAAAGAATCTTCTGGAGCTTGCTCTTCTGATGGTACATTCTTTTAAAGAAGCTGAGTATATATCAGTGCAGAAAAGCATAAACATTTGTGTAATTTTTTTGTCAAAGAAGACTACTTGCCAGTATTTAAAATACCGCTTTTTTCTCTTTGGTATGATATTTTTCACAAATGCAGTCTGGTTTTCAAAGCAATAAATATCTGTTTGTCTTTGACATGGTTTAGGTAAGGTGCACAATCCTGAATGGAATAGAAATGAAATCCCACATAGCTGTGGGGAACTTTGTGGAAAGAAGAGGCAGTGTTTGGACTGTCCACATCTTTGTAACATGTAAGTAAATGTTTATCATGTAAACATTGAAATGATTTAGAGAAAATTTCCAAAGACTGTATTTGCTTATTTTTTTGACTCCAGGTTATGCTTAGAGATTAAGAACCTCTAGAGGTTTATGGTTCAGCTGAAGCCTGAAAGAAATGGAGGCTATCTGTGTTTGTATGTCTCAAGTGAGTTCATATGAGAGCATAAACAGGAGGTCTGCAATAGTTGTAGCAATATTTCTATCATATTTTAGGAACTGAACCAGCTGTCTGATTTGGTTTCAAGAATTTTCATTGAAGTAGAGAAATAATAGTGTCTGAAAGTAACTCTGAACAAGTCCAATGGTCCACCAGATGTTTTAGGTGCTGCTATTCATGTAGTAGTGTTTGAGTATCTTAATTTGAGATCAGTGCTACTTGGTTAAACTGAAAGACTACTTCTTTCCTTTGTTTCTTTTTCTTTTCTTTGGCTTGTAAACTGTTGAGGATAAAAGGGTATTTGCATTTCTTTATTTGTTGAGACCATCAGATAGTTTATCCAGAATCCCTCATGGAGATTTTAATCAGTATGTAACTCAGATTGGTTTTGCTAACATTTATTAGTGTAATTCAGTGAAGAGAGGCAAAGGAGAGCACCTCTGTTTCCAATTTTGGATGTTTTGCATTAGATTTTTTTTAGTAGTGTAGTAGCATTGCTAAGATTAACACCATTATATGATCTTTCTCAGTGTATAAATACGCTTGCTAGTCAGAAACATGTATTTTGTTCCTACTGTATCTAGCTTCAATTTCCATGTATGGAAGTTGGTCCTTAACATCTGTTCAGGTTTCTGGTTTTGGAAATTTTTAATAGAAGCGGTTGTTTCTGCTCTTGGTACACAGTCAAAAAGATCAGTCATTCCAACAAATAGTTTGTCATCTGGCACTTATTCCAAGATTTGCTAAAGCTCGGAACTTTGCTAGAACTTTACTCTGAACTTTTTATTTAATGTATTCTCTTTCAAATATATTGTAACATTTTACTGAATGTCAGAATAATTCTTTAATACTTCTTTCCCATACATGAAAATGTTGTATTAGATTTCTTTTCAATACTAGATTTGATTTATATTTATGTATTATGTATTTATGCACAAAGATTTGTATTATATTTCATTTTAGTGTCATAGCTGTTTTCTTAATTTATGGAATCATCCTAGATTAGATCAACTTTCAGACTACACTTGATGTAGCTGATACCCTGAACAGAACGCTGATTCTCTTGGAGACCAGCTGCAGGCCTTCATCTCAGGAGAAGCGTATGTTCATGGACGTATTTTTTGCCTAATCAGAAATAAGCAGACTTCTTAACCACTTTGAGAACTTCCTGACTGCAATCTGTTGCCTGACAAACTTTCATGTAGGGCTTGGAAGCAGATGTTCTTCTCTTCTTTCCTGTCCTAGTCTACAGAAGAGAGGTTCAGTCTTTGCATTCTGTTCTGGAAGTCTTCTGAAGAGTGGTGACAATATTGTGCCATTGGGGGCGCTACAAATTCTTAGTCTCTAATAGTCTGATCTGCCTAAAAGCTGTGAAAATTGAGTCACAGTTTGTGACCAGTTGTAGCATATTTTAAAATGTTATCATTCAGCTTTATGTTTCACATAAATAAAACCCTGATGAGATCTTCCAGTCCTGGAGGTAAGGTGTGCAGATCAAGGTAATGGATGTTCTTGACACTCTCTGACTTATGATAGTGAACTGGAGAGGAGTGCAATTTCAACATTAGTGTTACCCAGTTTTGGACATTCCTCAGTATATTTTGGACACTTCTTTCTCCCATATGGGAATCTTAGGTGTCTGTGAGGACACAGGCAGCCATCATCTGCTGTATCAAAAAGCAAGTAGAAACCTGGTTACCTCTTGCTGTATCAGTGGTGGAGGTAGAGATGTAGAGCTTTATTATTTGAATGCAGATGATAAGTCTGGATCGCGACCTATGTCTGGGCAGAGATTTTCCTCAAAAGAGTGCTCAAGGCCAGATGTTGCCATCAGTGGCAGGAATCTATTTCATGATTCTTGCTTAAGTTTAGATGATCTCAGAACTTTTTCTTGCAAGCATTCATGTCTTTGGATTGTGGATTTGCTGCGTGCTGTTTTCCCTTCCTCGCACATGTTCCCATAAGATGATAAGGTTTGTAACCAAAACTGCCATTCTGTTTGCAGATATCCTAAAAGCTGTTTTGTTTTTCCTTTTCAACACCACACCCCGTTTTGGTGAAAATAAGTAAAGGTAATTTACACTGGTATTCTGCGAATTGACAGGGGTGATTTAAAGGACACAGACACCGATGGAAAGAATGGTCTTCTTATTTTACAATGAATATTAAGGTAACACAAAAATAAAATTATATATTCAATAAAACTACGTGCTTGGCTTTAGCGACAAGCAAAAATAAGCCAGGTAAAGCACCTAGTCATTACTATGCGAGAGAAAGGATAGTGATTGAGAAAGATAGATACATCACCAATTGCCTAAATACTTTACCATCATCCGGAGTCCACAGTCGCTGGGGAGCCCTGTTTCGCAGTGAGGACCTGGAGAACCCTTCTTGGCAATTCGGAAAATTCTATGTGGTCAGTCTACCCATAGGTGAGGTCTCCAAATTTGCCCCAAAAGTGGGTCCAGCTTTTATAGGCCCAAATCAGCAGGTCAGAGTGACTTGATTATATTTTTAGCACAGAAACACCTGAATCTGATGGCTTACTTCCCAACCAGACAGGGCCAGGGCTTGGCCAGAGCCCAGGCCTTGGCTGGGAGGATTTTCCATAAAATACCCTACAAACAAACCTATATTCATGTCAGTTGAGAAAGTTTCTTAAAATGATACATTTCTTGCAGATAACTACACAGGGTTATGTGAAAGTTTCTAAAGCAGCTAGTTTAGTATTAAACAGTGAGCATAAGCTCAGTCATCTATTCTTAGCTAAATAATACTGATGGTGTTAGTCACACAGTGCCGGGGATCCATCTTGTAAGTCAACTCTGGCTTAGACTTGCTGCTCAAGCCTGAGCACATCAACTGGTTTAGTGGTAAATCTAGTATTTACTCAGATTTATTGAAGTGGTAACCATTTATATAAACAGCTGATTTGGCAGAGCTGAGGAACAGGCAAGCAGCTGTTTGAAAGGGGAATGCTTTGCAAACCTTTTGCTAGTGTTATGCTGTGGCATGCATAGCACTTCTCAAGGTGAGTTCTCTTCACATTTTTAGTTTAAAAACACCGAAATTCATTTTGCACTGTTAGGTTCTACATCAAAGAAACATCTAGCTTAACCTTCAGTAAAATGTTCCTCATAATAAACTGCATGACAAAACAAAACTTCTCTTAAGACTCTGAAGTTCTCCCTGCCAGCTGGAACTATGCAAGGCCTTGAGTACATGTGAAAAAAGTCTTACAAAAGGCAGTAAATGAAATTTTCTCTCTATTAATTTAAATTTAAGTGGCTGGACTTCTTCATAGATCTTTGGTGTTGTAATCTTTTCCACAGCAGTAGAAGTCCCTTTTTTGCTCCGTTACATTATCTAGTATTTTCACTGTCAGGCAAAAGGAAGTTTAATTTTTCCTGTGTCTAGATGTATCTATTGTCACAATTTTTCTTGTATGCCAATTCTCTAGAGCAGCAGCAGTAAATTGCAAAATAATCCTCCATGCTAATGATAGATAATGAAGTTTCAGTAAAAATAAAACTCTGCATTCACCAAACAGAAGTTAAAACTGAATTCTTCAGCCTGTCTGTTTGAGTTTAGTTTGCAACACTGTCAAGTCATTTAACTTAGCTTTTTGCTTAATCCCCTAAACCAGGACTAAAACTCTAAAGGTATCACCCATCTTTATCACCTAAAGAGCATTTTCTGCACTTTCTGGGCATGTCTCTGTGCTGAATGAAATTTGAATTTCAATCTTAACTGCTGTTTTATGGATCAAGAATATCCTAGAACTGTAGCCATACTGTAGCTTCTGCCTAAACTAAATTGTACCAGAGATTTTAGCATGTGTATCTGTAGGGATGCATAAAGAATACTTATTTCTAAAGTCAGAAGTTTCATTTCAAAGCATTAGTTTTTGCATTACTAGAATTTTTCTGTTCGTATTAACAAGAGGTCAGAACACTGTCTCAGAAACAGACATTGTCAAAACTTTTAAGATGTCTGAAAATTAATTGTGTGATACTCTTCTAACAAAAGGCATCTTGCCTTGCATCTTGTAGTCTACTATTACCGGTATTTACAACTTTGAAATATTTGTGATCAGTATAAATTGCTGTTGTGTGATACAGTATCATCAGAAAGTGTGCCAGGAGTGGGGTTATGGAAGAAACCTTAACATTGCTTGAATATGAGAGTGTTGAAAGAAATAACATACCAGGTAAAAATCTTAACATGACAAGACTTCTGAAGATGATGGGCCTTCTCGCTTTTCCAAGTTATGACCTAGATCATAGTATTTTGAATTTATATCTACTTTAATCTGATTCCCAAGTTTATAAATTGGCATCCAGCCTTTAGAATCCTACATGGATCTGTGAGAATTGAAGTCAAGACAGTGCAGTCCTTTTACAAGAGGTTTTCTTGTAAGATAGGTTTTCTTGTATGTTGCAGAAAGCATGTTAATTCTCATTGTCTGAAGTTCCACAATACAGTTTTAATTAATTAAGTGGTTTTGCTTTCTTCCCGCTTTCCTGTGTACCCATCCAGTTCTGCTTTTTTTCCTCCCTTTCCTTGTGCCCGCTCTGGTGTTTTTTCAACTCTTCACTGTGTCATAAAGCTGACCTATCAAAAGACGGAGGGTTGTAGTGGTTTCGGTAGTTTGTTTTTTGGATTTGCTTTATGTGGTGGGGGGGTTTTTCATTGTTTTGGATTGGTTTATTGTGTAATTGCTTGGCTTTACTGTTAGAGCTGGCGTAGGTTGAGTGATAGATTAGGCCTTATTGTCAGCTGGGAGGAGTGGTAGAGAAAGAAAGGAAGCCAGACCACTGTTGACAAGCTGGAGGCATGACTCAACTATGTAGCGTATGACTGTAGTAACTGGTGTACTAATTAGTACTTGTAGTTACTGTCCTTGAGGAATTTAGTAGTTACCATGCAACTGGGCAGTCTGTGTTTATGGGGTTTTCTGGTGTTTCTGGGTTTTTTCTTTTTCTTCTGGCTAGGATGTGTGTGCTGGGCAGTCCTGGGCAATAATAATTGCTCCAAATGAGAGCTGCTGTTTTTGCAAATGAAGGGAACTGGGAGCTGGCTACGCAAGAGTGCAGGCAAGATAGTTAAGTATAATTTCACAAACCTGGGCTTGTCTGTACCCGACTAAGGCCTTACATGCAGATAGGGAATATCCTGTGTTTCTTGAAGTAGGAGGTAAGATCTGGTCATCGTGTAAAGGACTGGAATTGATGACACTCACAGGAAATTTCTCTTGATGGTAAGAAAAAAACTGAGGCAGACTTGCTGTGTCTCCCATGTGTTACCTTACAGGAAAAGGAGCAACACCTCTTACTAGTGGCACTAGAAGTGCTGAGTTCAAAGATAAAACCACCAGCTCAAAGGAAGAAATTAACAGACAAGGTTTTATCTCTAATTTGTTTAACATCACCGAGGAAATAAATATGTTAATTGTTTGGACATAAGATGATTGTTTTGGTTCTTATCAATGATGAACACAGTTGAGTTGATGCGTGTTTGCTGATGAAATGCGAAATACCAAATGTGTCACTAGCATAGTTGATTTATTAATAGTACTGTTGATTTGACAGCAGCAGGAATACAGTTTTTCCTTCAACATTAGTGATCTTTGAGACTGATACAACTGTCATAATCAAATACATTTTACTTGTGTTAAGACTGCTTTCATACCCTGCAGGAGTGAGTGTAGGAGTCCTGTATAATGTTCTGATAGTGCACTTAGGGTTGGGTTGTGGTGGATTGTGTCTCTGGGAGTGCAATAAAGCTAAATTTAACTGTGCTTTTTTAACTTACTTTTAAGTCTGTGCCACCCAGGACCTTGCCCTTCGTGCCCAGCCTTTGTGACAAAAACATGTGAATGTGGACAAACAAGGTGAGAATGCTTCTACTATGCGAACAAATTTTAGTTATTATAAACAAACAAAAGGACAGTTTAAAATTTTGTATATTAATTTTTTTCTTTCTTACAGTTTATTAAAAATATGCTGAACAAAGTTCAATCTGAGTGTTAGCTTTTATTTGTAGTTAAAATAATTCAGAGACTTTTGTATTTTGAAAAAATGCAGTTACTTTTAATTTTTCAAGAAAGTCAAAATAACAAACAAAGACTTGTCAGTTTGTGATATATCTAGCTGAACTGTCTGAGCAGTCTGTGAGTTGATTCAATTTTGAAGTCCTTTACTAGTATTTATTCATTTTATTTGCTAGAAGTCTCAGAGAAATTAGTAGAAAAAGGTTCACATCTTTTCTATCTGAATAGAATGAGGTCTTGAATTACTTAATTCCAGAAATAATAATTTCAAAAATAACACATGCTTTTCTCAGAAACTGTACAGAGAAATCTGTAGTCTATTCCAGTCTTGAAAGTTACCTTTTCCTTGCATGTTTGGCGCATATAATGTCACTGCCAATAGCAGTATGGTACTGCCTATACTATGTGTGATCTCTCATAATCAGTTGGCCTGAATTTTTAGAATCCGTTTTTCTAGTTACCTAGAACTGATTCTGTGTAATAAATTGTTTGCCTGAGCTTGTTTACAGAACCAAAACAAACATAAACCAATTTCAGTGTTAGCATTCTTGCTCTGGAAAAAAGATTTTTCAGACTTTTACAGTTATTTCTCAGAGTTTGAATCTAATACAGCACAATCTTATTTTTTCAGAAGAAGGTACTGCAATTTCTGTGGCAGTATTTGTAGGTAAAAGCACTTTGTCTTCAGCAGAAAAATGGACTGGTTGTATATTACTGAATTATATCTTCCGTAGTAATATCACCTCCTTTTATTGTTTTGGGGGGTTGTTTTTTTGTTTGGGTTTTGTTTGTTTTGTTGTTGTTTTTCTGACTCCTTCTTTCATTTAAAAGTTTAATAGATGCTACAACTTTGTTTTATTATTTTTTCCAGATGTTAGCTACTTCACCAGATTGCTGATTTTTTGTGATACTACATTTGGTACTTAAAACTTGCTTTAAAATAGCATTATTTCGTATGTACTGTATAAGCATCCAGGGTGTATGGCGTGGCATCACTGATGTTAGGATGTTTTAAAGTTACTATTTCAAATATCCCTTTTACAGCCATTGTATGAGCCATCCAGAGTTGAAAAAATAGGAGAATTTATTTTGTCCCATTTTTTGACAATTTAATTAAAAACTCAGTTATTTTCATAGACTACTGGCCCACTGTTAAGGATTTAGGATTGTTTAAGTCTTCAGAAATATGTCTGTATTGGAAATATCTGCTTTTCTGACAATGCATACATGAGTTTATACATCAAGCTCAAGGTTTAGTGTCACCTTGGGTTGTTTTCCCCCTTTTCTTCAGGAGAAATTCTGTAGACTAACTACTGTGATAGGTGTTTTACTTTACTGAGGTGGAACAGGGGAAGCAAGGAAAAAACTAGGGTTGTTATTTCCTAAAAACTTTCATTAGTATATTATGCTGCCTTTTGAAGATTTTGGCATTTTACTGAAAATGTATTTCTGTTTTTATTAAATACTGTATATGTGTCAAGGTAGCTGACAGGCTGTGGTGTCATTTCTCTGCAGTCATTCAGTTCGCTGTGGCCAATCAACAAAAATTCATTGTTCTAATGTATGTGGAAATACTTTAAACTGTGGAAAGCACAGCTGTACTCAAGTGTGCCATGCAGGAAAATGTTCACCTTGCCAGTTAACAATACAACAAGGTAAGTACTGAAATGCTTTACAGATATCCACCCTATACAATTAAAACAAGAGGGTGATAAAAACACTACCAAGAGGCAAGTGCCAGTTTTTACTTAACGCAACCAAAATCTATTGTTGGAATCCTGCCATGGTAATTAGGCTGTTGGAGCATGTGCCTTATTAGGACAGGCTGGTGATACTGGACTTTGTTAGCTTGAGAAGGCTGAGTAGTGGCATTTCAGTAGCTAATAAGTAATTTAAGAAGACAGAGATGGGCTATGCATGTGTGAAGGATGAGAGACAATGAGCTTAAATTCCTTGTAACTAGCTGTAAGGAAAACATATTTTCTTGGAGGTTTTCAAGACCCAACTAAATAAAACACTGAGTAATCTGGTTTGATCTCATTGCTGTGCTTTAGGTAAGGGCTTGGACTAACTAATCCTTTCTTACCTGAACTGTTCTCTGATCATACTATACTATACTGATCCTACTATAAGAATTAATTAGACAGTACATGGAAGAAAAATAGAAAAAGGTATAGAAAAGCACATTTCAACAAGCTTCTCTTGATTTCTGTTAAAATTTTCTAAACTTGATCTTGAATGGAAATTAAATTGACTATGTATGCCAGTATATAAATAACTTTATAGAACAGTTTATACAGAAAATTGCAAGTTAATTTTCTCAACTTTTAAGGTAATAATTAACTTGTTATGTATTCTGCTTTAATAAATAAACTTTTTGTGCACATAGTACCGCTTTATCAAAACAAATAATGCTGGAATTCCAACTTCTGTAAGACAAAAACCCTTCATTGATGAAATAAATCTAAAGAGGAGCAACTTCTTTATCCTTCTAAAAATTTAACAATTTTTCACTTTTTACCTTTTTATATTTGCTGGAGGTGTTTTGTCACTGATACTCTCTTGTGTTGTTTTCTGTGGGATATTGCTTTCTTTCAGTGTGTTACTGTGGAAGCAACTTTAAAGAAGTATTGTGTGGATCAAAGGAAGAATTCTCTGAAGGTTTTGGGAGTTTCTCGTGTCAGAATATATGTGGCAAGTAAGGTCACTATAACTTTTAAAAAGAAAAAGGTCGTTCTATTCACAATGGTTTATTGTGGTACTCTTTGATAATTCCCCTTTTAATTTTTTTCTTGTTTTCTCTTTTGTTTCTTTGACTTTTTTTTTCCAGAAAATTAAATTGTGGGAGGCACAACTGTAAGCAAGTATGCCATCCTCAGCCTTGCCAGCTCTGTCCACGACTTCCACAAGTCGTTTATCGTTGTCCCTGTGGTCAGACTCCTCTCAGCAAGTTACTGGAACTAGGATGTGTTGAACGTAAAATTTGCACAGATCCTATCCCATCATGCGGAAAAACATGTGGCAAACCTCTTCCTTGTGGTAGCTATGGTAATTAGAAATTTATGTATCAAAGTATTCGAAGTATCTCATAGTGTCACTAAAATTCACTGAAAGTCAGGTGAATAGAACTCCTTAACATCAATGTAGCATTAAGAAGCAGGCAATCTTTATTGCGGCACCAGATACGGGGTGATAGCTCCACCTAGCGTGCGTTCTGATTCTCTGGAAGTGCGTTGCTTATATACCTTAATTACATACATGTGCATCGCAATTCGCAGAAATCTCATACATATTATAATTGCTTATCACCGTAAAACCCTCCTCCTGACTCAGTCTTTTTATGGTCTTATTTTGGCTGTGGTTGCATTCCTAAACCAAACGTACTAGCCCCCCACCCCCAAAGTCCCTTTATCTTCCTTCTGTCCCTGCTCAGTAAGCAGATCGTGCACACCCTGTTCCTTTGTTAAAAGTACACAGACACAGTCCTTGTTCTTAGATTAACCCTTTGATATCAATAGTTTTGAAAACAAAACCAAAAAAAGTGGTCTTTAAATGTTTAATTTCAAGAAATAAATATTTTATTAGCTATTTTGAGTTTTAACCAAGATGAGTGTACAAACCACTGCAGAGCGTGCAGTCTGGCTGTTTGTTCATAATAATGAAATCAGGAATAAAAATCAGGAAATAAAACCCAGCTGCACATAAGCTTAGCGTCTTTGACCAGTGATGCTCCTGATAAATGTGAAGTTCCAGGTAATAGACTTTTTTTATTCTTAATATTTGTATTTTCATTTTGCTAGAGTTCATTCATACATGTGAAAGCCTTTGCCATGAAGGAGACTGTAGACCATGTTCTCACACATCAAATATTTATTGTAGGTGTGGCTTCAAAAAAAAGGTGAGTGTGTAACCATGGAAACAGGTAATCCTTACTGCTTTTTAGAGCTGTGGAGAAAAAGGAGCTGAAGAAGCCTAAGAAGTGCTGGGCTCCTAAGTTGCAAGAACCCGCATTGTATACTAACTGACAGATGGTAACTAGATTATACAGTGAAGTGGTAACATACTATTTACTATGAAAGCAATTTAAAGTATTTTGGCAGAGCTTGCACAGAATTCTATTAGTGTAAATGGTCTGCAAAATCCTGTATTATCCTGGAGTATTTACATAGCACAAGGAATGGTAGTTTTTCCAGGAGTAAAGTAAACTGAGAGAAGAAAGGCAGCCTAATTAAAACTTTATAGCAATAGCTTGTAGACTCCTGTAGAAGTTTTTGTAGAGACTATGTTGTTACTGATTCCCATTCTTTGTACATTTATATCGTGTTTTGTTATTTAGTAATTATTATATTCTTATATTACATCAACTATTGTTATTTAGTAATTATTATATTTTTAAACTATGCTACCTTCTGTAATCATAGCTTTGAAATTTTTGGCTACTATCACAGAAATTTTGATGACTTTTCTGACCTGTTATATATCATCTGCAAGTAGAGATGGCTTCTGAATATATGAGTCTGTAGGTACATAGAAATGACTGAGAGTTTACTAGAGGTTGGAACAGTTTTCACCTACAAGTTTGCTGAAAGCAGTTATGGGGTAGAAGGCTTTACATTGCATTTTGAGTCCTGAAATAAAGTAGTGAGGTTTTGGGTTTAGTTTATGAAGTTTCTCACACACCAGAAATATGCTTCTTAAAAAAGAGTGAACTACACTGATAATTTAAATCAGTTATGAAAAATGTGATACTCAGAAATGTCAGCTTAGAATATAAAGTTGTGGTGAATGGTTCAAATGTCAACAACATTACTTTCATCCATCACATTTTATTTTCATGTTGAGGTCTTTAGGTATAACTTTGTAGAGCATAACCTTTGGCTTCTTCCTTTACTCCTTTCTTCCATTCTTCCATCAGACTTGCAATTTTGACATTGGTCAAAGCACAAATTTATGCACTCTTGTCAGTATCCTCTGGGAGAGCTCTGTTGGTTTCCATTACGCAGATTTCTGGTTTGTTGGGACAAGCCTGATTCTCTCAGTTTACAGTGACACAGTTTACAGTGGAGAATACAAAACTACATTTTTTTTAAATTGGCATTGAATCTTTAAGGAACAAATATTGTGTTAAAAGATTTGAGGATATTTTCTTCCAGTTTTTATTTCACTTTTGTATACAGATGTGTTATGCACATGGAAATTGAGTATGCTTCTTTCATGTGACCAAGTGTTTTCTAGATAGGTATGTTTCAGTTGTTTCATCTATTTTAATCTAATGGCTCCCTGTTTGCTTCCTAGGAAATCCCATGTGCTCTTCTCAGAAATAAAGGTACAAGGTTATGATACATATGTAATGTAAAATTGTTTTTAAAATTTTACACAGCTCATAGTAATTTGGGGTTTGATTGACAAAGTTGACAAACAGCTGATCTGTACTGCATCTTTTATCCATACTTCCATGCCAAGTTGGTTATTTCTGCTGCTCGTTCATGGTACTGGTCATGCTGCTATGTTTGGGAAAAGGTTTGAAATAAACATCTTTAGTTTTCATTCGTCTTCTATGTAAGGAAAGACTTCTTCACATTTGATCTCAAAGATTTCAGACAATGTTTAATTTTGAACAGTTTCTTATGCCACCTGCCATATCCAAAAGGTTGTCATCCCCCTCCTGCTCCCCCCATCATCCTATATAACTTTTGGTCAACTTGCACAGCTCAGATTCAGTGTAATAGTTGTGATCTGCTCATGCCTATGTTTCTGCGGAAATATAAGCTTTGATTCTGCTTCACGTTGTATGGTGCTGATCTTTGCAGCTGGTCTTTGCATCTGACCTTGGCAGAGAGTTCCCATTTGATGCTTCTTGGTATTCTGGATGTAACATCTCAAAATTCCCCTCAGTGAAATCTTTACTTGATTGACCCCTGTCATACTGAGGTATTTATTTACAAGATATATAAGGAAGTAATATGCATATTTCCTAATTTGAGCTTTTGTCTATGAAGACTTTGCTCTTATGGAATCCAGAAGTGATTCCTTTTGTTAGCTGTGTACGGTAATAAGGATGTTCTTTGCTAGCAGTAGTTTCATGACCATATAGCAATAGTTGTTTTCAGCTGACTTTTACTGCCCCACCAGTTTAAGCAGTCTTAAATTGGATGTTTGTGGTACTTTGGTGTATCAGAATATCCTGTTTTCTTCGTTCTGTTGTGTGAAAATAAACCAGCTTCATGTATTCTGCTTTCCAAAATCCTTTTGAGTAAGAGTTTCTTTAAAGAAAGGCAAGTGCCCACATGGGGAATTAGTGAGGCAGAACAAGTAATTTAAAAGTTTGCTTGCTGGCTTGCCCTGTATTAGTCTCTCCTAGACCATACCCTGCAACAGGCTTAGCATAATACTGTGATGGCAGCTTTTGTTCTGAGCATAAGCAATGACCTAAAAGTTAGGACTTTTGGGGCGCTTTTTGTTTTGTTTTTAATAGCTGCTATTACATTCATGTGTGACAAGCGATGCAACAAGAAAAGATCATGTGGACGACACAAGTGTAATGAAGTTTGCTGTGTGGTAAGTGTACATGTGGTTTTTTAAAACTGTTTGATGTGATGTGTGTTTGATTTTGGTTGTGATCTTAACAGTCTTTTTTTCTTTTGTATCTTTCCATTTTTGTGCATCTTCATTCTCTATTTGCAGAATTAGTCATGCTCAAAAAGTTTGTGTGTGCGCATTTATTTTGCAAGTTTTGTTTTGTAGTTGTCATTATAAATGTAAAACCATGTTTCAGCCTAAATGCAGTTCATTCAGTGTAAAGGTGCTTTTTGTCGATGCAGCGATTCCAGGGAGAATGGAGAGGGAAAGCATATTACTTAATAGAAGAAGCATGAACTGTGTAGCTGTGTCTGTAACAGAAGTCTTAACAGAATCTGCTTTAAAAATTGTGTATCCATGCAGTTATGGAAAACCTGTGTAGATCTGGCCTAAGCTATTGTTTGCGCTATACAGTTTTGTCAGTCTATTATTAGAAGTAGATTGTGACCTCAAAGAGAAAAAAATAACCAGTAGGGTTTATAGTTCAATTCTGCTTTTTCTTTTTTGCCTTCTCTTAGGACACAGAACATAAGTGTTCTTTGGTTTGTGGTCGTAAACTCAACTGTGGGCTTCATAGATGTGAAGAACCCTGCCATCGGGGCAGTTGTCAAACATGCTGGCAAACAAGTGAGTTATGTGCAAAAGTACATAATTGTTATTTATTATAGAAATACATTAATATCTCTGTCTGACCAGTTAATGTGATCTATTTCACATTGGTGAAAAGGAGAAAGACAGGTGATATAGATTGTAAGAATACTATTTACAGCTCGAAGTGCCTTAGCTGCAGTAGTACATGTGTCTCTCCTATATTATATGCACATGGACATAGTCAAAGACCTCCACTTTATGGAGACCAACTTTTCATGGAAAGATCTGGGAAAAGAGAAGGTGCTAGAACCTCTGAAGCTCACTGTGCTTGAAACAGCATTGTAGTCTGTCTTAATAGCGTACGAATATGAAGTGCATGTTGACTGTACCTCTCATTAGAAAAATAAGTATTTCTGTGTCCAAACATTTCTCTTGACAAAGCAAAATAGTAATCTTAATGTCTCAGGGATCCTGGTAGTAGTAGCTACCAGGTAGTAACTTCAGGTCTAGTTGAGTCAGAATGCAGAGATTTGTCTGAGCAGTTGTTTTTCTTCACTGAATTCCGTGGGTTTAATAATTAAGGTAATTAAACTTCTCCACATTGCTGCAATCTTTTTGAGGATTGTATTTCACTCTCAGATTAAAGGAGACCTAAGGATTGCCTCCATTGTTGAATGGGATGCCTCCACTGTAAATTGCTCCACTGTTGAATGTGGTACAATCTAGAGTCTTCCCTGCTGAAATTTTTCTGAATACAGGAAAAGAAGCTAACTACTTCAGGAACCAGATTATTATGGTAATTTAGCTTAAACCTCTGTGTCCATGAAGTGTCCAATTCTGAATCTGTCCAGAGGTAAATCAAGTAAGCAGTATCTTTAAAGATTTCTCACTTGCTTTCTCTGAATGCTGCTAGTTGAGATTTCAGAGGTATACATTGTATGATTCTTTATGATTCTGACCCTGTAGTTGATGTGAGTCCTCAGCACTCAGAAGGCCATTCTTTACTCTGATTCACCTGTCTAGCCAGCACTTTGCAGTTGGTTTATATTAGCCATGGTATTAAATGCCATGGCATGGTCAGCTGTAAGTCATTTGCCTACTCATTAGATTGGATTTCTTGCCCCTGCTTTCACCTCCTCTACTGCTTTTGCTAGGGATGGTGAGGGCTGACATCAAGATACAATGCTAGATTGCATCTACACCTCTGTGTGCTTCCCAGGTACTTTGCTTTTCCAGTGTAATTTCCTCAGTGCTGACAAGTGTGATGCCTTTCTGTGCCAGGGTCTCTTTATGCATACCCAGTCTACTTCAAGACAGGAATATATCTCTTGGGGAAAATAAATAATGTCAGCATTAGAGACAGTGCATTTAAAAAAAAAGTTTTCAGGTACTGTATTTCTGCCCTTTGGATCAGACATTTCTGAACTCTGTCCCCATTATCCTGCTTAGTGCAAGTAAGGGACCTCTCATTGTAAGATTCTTCACCTATCACTTGTCATCAATAGCAAGCAACCAGTGTAGCTGTCTAACATTCAGGTCTTCCAGAGACCTTGGGGCCTGGTCTTTCATCTTCCTGGACTAAGGAAGATTTGTAGCTTTGAAGCATAGAGTATTATAGGTTGTTTCAAGACCTGTAGTGAGGGAGAACAAAGCCCTACTCTTTCCCATGCTTCCTTTCCACAGAAAGTCCATGGACATTCTGAATCTTTTCTAATTTTGCTTTCTACTTCCTTCTAACCCGTAACATTTTGTTCTCCCTAGCATTCTTATTTGCTGGAATTTATTGTAATTTAGTCTCCTTAGACAAAAATTGCAATTCTTTTTACTAACTGCTGTACTTCAAGATACATGGGCAAATGAGTAGGATCTGGCCTGAGATTTAACTGATGGAACAGATCATAAAAAATAACCAGACTTGAGAAATTTCTGAACGCAGCAAAAAACATTAAAAAGTTGAAAAAAGTTTCAAATAGGAAATTTCACATCTATTCCTCACCCATAAGGGTGAGAGATGTCTGAGCTTCACAAGTAATTGGAAGAGGGAGGTATAGAGAACCTTTTTGGGGGTAGAATTTCTCAAGGCTTATAGAACTCTGGTAGTTGTGTGATGCTGTTATAACCACAGTAATGATAGCAGAAACAGCAGATTTGGGTACAGGTGTAGCTGAACTGGGGCCAGTGGGTGTAGTGGGTTTGCATCCAGGGTTTGGAAGCGAGGGGCTACAGGACTGGCTTCTGTGAGAAGCTGCTAGAAGCTTCCCCCATGTCCAGCAGAGTCAATGCCAGCTGATTCCAAGATGAATCCACCACTGGCCAAGGCCAAGCCAATCAGGAATGACAGTAACATCTTAAATATGTGATAAAGTATTTAAAAGCAAAAAAAGGTTACTGAACAGATGTAATTGCAGCCAGAGAGGAGAGGAGGCAACTCTGCAGACACTTAAGATCAGTGAAAAAGGAGGGGGAGGAGGTGCTCAGGTACGGTACTGAAGCAGAGCAACTATTGGAGAAGACCATGGTGAAGCAGCNATTCCAAGATGAATCCACCACTGGCCAAGGCCAAGCCAATCAGGAATGACAGTAACATCTTAAATATGTGATAAAGTATTTAAAAGCAAAAAAAGGTTACTGAACAGATGTAATTGCAGCCAGAGAGGAGAGGAGGCAACTCTGCAGACACTTAAGATCAGTGAAAAAGGAGGGGGAGGAGGTGCTCAGGTACGGTACTGAAGCAGAGCAACTATTGGAGAAGACCATGGTGAAGCAGCTGTGCCCCTGCACCCCATGGAGGTTATCACAGATACAGAGATCTACCTGTGTCCTACAGAGGAACCCCACACTGGAGCAGGTGGATGCCCGAAAGAGGCTGTGAACTGGTGGGAGTCCTGTGCTGGAGCAGGCTCCTGGCAGGGACCTGCAGACCTGTAGAGAGAGGACCTTGCACTAGAGCTGGTTTCCTGGTAGAACCTGTCACTCTCTGGGGAGACCCACATGGGAGCAGGCTTTGCCTGAAGGACAGCACCCTATGGAACAGTGACCCACACTGGAGCAGTTTGTGGAGAACTGTTGCATGTTGGACTGACTCATGTTGGAGAAATTAATGGAGAGCTCCCCATGGGAGGGACCCAGCTCTGGAGCAGGGAAGGACTCTTCTCCCTGAGCAGCAACAGGAACGTGTGATCAAATTCCAGAACAATGTGTGATCAACTGCCCCATTCCCTGACCCCTGCGCCACTGGCGGGCAGGAGGTAGAGCCTGAGAAAGAGGGAAGGGTGGGGGAAAGGTGTTTTTAAGATTTATTTTACTTCTCAATATCCTGCTCTGATTTTATTAGAAATAAATTCAGTTAATATCCCCAAGTTGAGTCTGTTTTGCCTGCGATTGTATTTGGTGAGTGACCTCTCCTTATCTCAAGTCATGAACTGTTCATTATATTTCCTTTCTCTGTCTGTGGAAGGGAGTGATAGAGTAGCTTTGGTGAGTGCAGGGCATCCAGCCAGGTTCAAGTCGCTTTAATGGGGAAAAAAATATTTTGTCAGGTTATTTGGGAGGAATCAAGGTGGATGCATGGACAAACGAATGAAGGCAAAATATAAAGACACCATTTGCACACATGAAGCTGTTGGTCAACTTATGTGATAGAGATTTGTGCACCTCATGTCCACTGTCTATCCTGTTATAGTTAAGATTTAATATCTTTCTGCGTAGTCTCATTCTCTGTTCAGTGTGTGAGTTCTTGAGTGCTAGCAGCTGGAAGCTTGGCTGCATGTCATGGGAGCTAGTCTTTATGCTAGCAACTGAGAGACCAGATTGATGTATCCTATGTGCGAGCAGCTGGAGAACAGGATCCCATGGGATCTGGGCACATGGAAAGATGAGAGTTAGCGTGCAGTTTTCTAACAAGCTTGCTTCAAAGCTGGATTGAATAGCTAGTAGGAGGAGATATGCCTCTGGAAATACCCAAGGTTTCAGTGCCTGGGAAAGGAGTCTGTCCAAGCATGGATATTAGAGCCTGTGCTAGTATTTCAGATTCATGAATGTGGTGCGCATGTGAATTTGGAGTGAATTGTGTGTATGTGTATGTGTGCGTGTGTGTCTTCATTAATAAGCTTCAGTCCTGATGAGCTTAAGAGAAGGAAGAGGACTTAGCTATTGGTGTTCCTCTTTACATGAATCTTGTTACTCACTTGGCTTTGTGTTACTGTGTATCTGGTCATGTTATTGCCATGTATTTATTGTGTGTCTCCTCTCTCTGGAATGTGTGTTGAGTCTTGCTCTAGTCTGGACCTGCATATTGATCTAGCAGCCATCAATATCTATAGAAGTGGGACAGTAGGAACATTTGGGTGTTTGGAGTTCAACAGGTTTTGCTTTGGTAGACTAGGAAGGAAGAATCTGGTGATTCCAGAGTTAGAGAACTTGCTGAATTCAGAAACTCCCTTAACACTCCTCTTCAGGTTAGAATTGTTGGTTTGTATTTTTGTTGCCCCTTTATTCTCTTACCTCCTTCACCATTTTCTGTTGTTCTCCCTGATCCACTACCTCTTTATTCATTTATAGACCAATCATATTCTCTTTTTGTTCTCAGATCTCTTTCTATATGATGTCAAATGTTTTCTTAGTGTTCTGTTTTTCTAAACATTTATCTGTTTGAATGGTAGTTTGCATTCCAGTCAGTCTGCCAGTTTCTTTATAGTCTGAAAAAAAGCAGTGAATTGTATTATTTTTTGCACAGTGTTTTCATTGGGGTGCTGTATGTCAGTAATTCTATTACTTAGTTTATGATTGAGCTTTGGTTCTTATAAAAGTTTAAAACTTGTTTCCCAAGCATGGAAAATAAAAAAAGGCACTCAGAATAAAATGGGTACTGCCTGAGACAGAGGACTTCCAAAACATACTAAGTTGGATTTGAAGTATTTGGACAGGTTCATAAGATGCTTATGAGGATCCATGTTATACTAAATACCATTAAAAAGACTTGCTGTGTTTTGATAATTTTCTTTGGAATCTTCATGGTACTATATCCAGGGCTTGGCAAAACGACAAAATCTAAACACTGGCCTGAAAAAGTGATGTCAGGAAGTTTGGAACACAATTTCGATGATGGGCCTTCTAGAAGGGAATTCAAGAGATACCTCCCCTTTTTTAAATCAAAGGTAGAACAGCAAAGCTTTCAACTT
The DNA here is from genome assembly GCA_013399195.1 of Dicrurus megarhynchus. Lineage (NCBI taxonomy): Eukaryota > Metazoa > Chordata > Aves > Passeriformes > Dicruridae > Dicrurus > Dicrurus megarhynchus. The sequence continues at coordinate 127,742 of VXAD01005615.1, forward strand.
GATATGAGCATTTTGCTGGCTCTGGTTCAAAATGTTGATGTGAAAGAACCACTCTAAAAGCAAAGCATAATTCCTAATGAAGTCATCATAGTCTAGTTTTATTGTAGGAGCCACAAAAGCTAATAAATTCACTAATTTCAAATATTAGTGCTTAATATTAAAAAAAAAGCTGAAGTAAAACATTTGCACATTATGTAAAGATTTCCCTTAGAGAAAGTATGCAAATACATGTAGCCATTAGGATATATTTTACTTTTTTTTCAGGTTTTGATGAGTTAACTTGTTATTGTGGTGAATCTGTGATTTACCCCCCTGTTCCCTGTGGCACTCAGCCACCAGAGTGTAAAAAAACATGCACCAGGCCACATGACTGTGATCATCCAGGTGAGTCAAGCCATTCAGTTTTGAGTGGGTTTTTTTGGCATTTTGTTACTGTTGTTTGTTTGGGTTGGTTGGTTGGTTGGTTTGGTTGTGTGGTTGTTTTTTGTTGTTTTTTTTAAATTTGGGGTTCTTTTAATTAAAATGTAAAAAAGTGTACATAGGTCTATTTGAAAATATATTTGCAAGGGTCTACACTAAAAAGCCAACCAGCTAAAAACTTGCAGTGGGTACTAGTAGTGGTACTTCTCACTGGTAAAAGCACTGGCATTTTTTCTTATTGTTATTGATAGTCACAGTACATTAAATGCTGTATTCCAAAGATCAAGTGATTTATTGAAACAGTAGGATAGACTAGTGAACAGTTAGTTTCTATGTTCCTTGGAATTACATTGGCTGATCACAAAATAAATAGCATGGGTTCAACAGTTTTTGACAAATTTTGCCTGAGAGTATAACCCTACTCACAAGGTAGAAAATTACATGCTATTTAATTTAGGAATTATAGAGAATAGAACCTAAACACTTGCCATCATAATTTTTAAAGAGTACATTATTCTTGTGTGAAGCATCATCCTTCCCGTAAACTGTGTAGTTTTGAAATGTAAACTCATGTTTAATAGTCTTTACTGTCTGCTTTAAGGCATTCAACTGAAGTATGCTAATAAAACTGTTACGACTTCTATATTTCTGTGACTGCAGTGTACCATTCATGTCACAGTGAGGAGAAATGTCCCCCCTGTACCTACCTCACTCAGAAATGGTGTATGGGCAAGCATGAAGTAAGTCTGGACAATTAATATTTTTGAATACTAAACAATTTTTTTTGACTGTAGGCTTAGATTTTTGTGGCTTCTTTGGAATTGAATATTTTACTGGAGTTGGAGTTAAATGTGATTAAATTGGAGAAGTAAATCTTTTATTCCATATGCATTCAAACCAACTGCTGTATTGGACTATAGTATAAAGTAAAACTCATTCTTTGACCTAAGACCTTTTAGTATTAAGATTCTTATGTGGACAGTGCCAAATGAAGGTGTGAACAGTAAAAGCACTTTGAGATTTCCATTGATAATTTTTACTATTAGTTGTCATCTTTTTCCTTTCCTCTTTCAGCTGCGAAGTAATATTCCTTGTCATCTCACTGACATTTCCTGTGGACTTCGCTGCAATCAAATGTTAAAATGTGGAATGCACAAATGTAAAAGAATCTGTCATAAAGGAGAATGTCTTATAGATGAAGAGTGTAAACAGCCATGTATTATTCCAAGGCTATATTGTAATCATCCGTGTATGGCTCCATGTCATCCTTCTTCACCCTGCCCGACAACATCCTGCTGTGCAAAGGTTAGATACCCAAAGAAAATTCACTGCAAAGTCACAGGTGAATTGTATGGTTTAATTATCAGCCAGTAACAGTTGTGACATGTTTGTATATTGATAGCATGACATTTTTTCTGTAAATTTAAAATACTGATTTTTTAAAAATAAAACTGTTAATCACTTTTAGTTAGCCATTATTCCACTAAAATGAGGCTTTTAAAATTAATAAATTTATATCCTTCACACCCCTCCATGGCCATAAAAAGACAAAACTTTTAAAAAGCTGCTCACTCTCACTTGTGTGATACGGCAGGTTGATCTTCAGTGTGAATGTGGAAGAAGAAAGGAGAGTATGATTTGCTCAGAAGCATCCAATACATATCAAAGGTTGGTACAGTAATAATTCTTTCAATTCCTTACTGGACTTGCTGCTTCGCGGTTTGATTAAATTGCAGACTTGACTAAATATATTTAGTTCACAAGCTTTTTCATGTTTTTTCGTACTTTGACATATGGTGGTTTTGGGGGATTTTTGGTATTTCCTGGAGCTTTCATACCAGCCATGCTGCATTAGGACACTTTTTTTTTTTTTCTGTTGCTAATCTAACTGTGGTGGTGTGTCAAAGCTTGACTCTCCCATATGTGGAACTCTCTTCTACCCACACAGAGCAATTAGGTACAGATAAATTTGTCAAGTCCAAATTCAGGCTCTTGAATGTAGGTGATTGCAGTCCATGTGTGACTTGCTAAGTTTCCAATCATGTGTGATGGAACCTAGTTAATAGAGATGGTGGGTGCTAAAGAGTGATTTAAAGTAATTCTGAAATAGCTAAATTTAGGCAGGAGAGCTTTGGCATCTGAATCTTGGGGTTTAATATGCAAACTGAGCCCTACCCAACTCTGTTTATTGCAATAGTCTCCAGATCCTATTTCTAAACTTACTTCTCTTTCTCATATTCAAGAGGGCAAGGAATGGGCAAGGAAAACAAGAAAAGTGGAGGTTTGGAACTTTTGAAATGAATATGGAAAAACAGTAATAATAATCATTTAAAAAAAAATCTTATTCTGAGACTGTGTTTGAAAAGGAGTGAAAAAAGTTAATCTGGAGAGTTGGTATGTGATCAGAGTTCTGCTCTGTATCCTAGTTGTTAGGTGACCAAAGTCAGAGACTCTTCCTGTCTTTCAAAGAAAGCTACTTAATGATGGTTTTATTTGGAACTGGTATCTGTGGGCCTTTTTTTTGTCCTAGCCCAACTTAGGGTATGCTGTTTTGTTTCTGCTGTACACTGTCGATATTCAAGTTCTATCAGAAGATAGCTTAACTTAGATACTTAATATTACCTAATGAAAACAAGGAGAAAAATGTGCTAATTAGAAACAATTAAGAGCAGTTGTAGTCAATACTAAGTTGAATGCAAGATACATGTACAGATGTTTAGTATTTTTGGTATTTTCATCACTATGAATACAAATCAGAAGACTGACTCAACTTTGAAATACCAGTTTAAATTGACAAATGCTTGTCATTAGTTATAAGTTCAGAAGATAACATACAAGTCCAGATTTTTGAAGGCTGTTATTTCTCTGCTGTTTTATAGCTCAGGCACTGCAAAAATATTCATGCAAGGAAAATGGTTCTTTGAAGCCAGTGAGAGTTCTTGCATGAGTAAGGTGAATACATACGTATTTATTTCTCTAATCAGAGCCCAAATCAAAAGGGAAAGAAATTGTTCTGTTTAAAGCAAGTGTTTGTGTCAAGCAAGTTAAAATGTGTTCATATGTGCAAATTACTCTTGACTCGTGATAGTAACAGAACCAGCATTTAGTGCCAGCTAAGTTTGATAACTCCAGCAGTTCAGGTACCTGAAAGATTAACATATTCTGATTTTGTGGAGATAAGTTTGGCTTTTTTTCCTACCTATCACCTCACCAAAACAGCAGCAACAAAAACCGTAAACAAAAAAAAAAAAAAAAGAAAGCAACAAAATAAAGGTCAGCAAATTAATCAAGTGTCCAGGTTTTCTCAGAATGGTTAGAGAAATGATGAAACAGCTTTGGGCTTTGTCAGTGAATGTTGGTGAAAAACTGCCCAAGGGAACAGGAAATATATGTGCTTTTTCTACTGCCATATCTGTACATATGGTACAAATGATGATGTCATATCATCTCATGTCCAGTTACCTAGACTTTGGCATCACCTGATAAACATGATGGTGCCTCTCAGTGATTTTTTTGTTTTATGTAATATGATTAGCCTTCTTCCTGATAGATGGTTGATTCTTTGAATGTGTTGCAAAACATACAGAGGTAAACATATAGAAAAAAAGGTATCCTTTTGTCTGCATGGAACAGAAAATATAGTTCAAGGGGATACAATGTTTCATTTTTAGGAGTTTGTTTGAAAATTATGTTGGATATTTCCATTAAAAATTCCTGTATATTTTAGTTATACAAATCTTAGCAACCAAAGGAGACCGGGAAGACTTGTTATTGAAGGGAATTAGGAAGAATCTTTATAAAGAAAATAGTAACAATCTCGGTAGGCATTTTGTCCTTTCCTTGTGGATTGTGTTAACCATATTTTCTAAGCAACTTTCTAAGTACTTTTATAAATTCACTTTGTAGATTTTAGTTGCACACAGTTAAGGAAGAATCAGCTAAAAGGATAGTTAAAGCTATATGGTCAGCTGTAGTTTGTATATTAAGCAAGTGAGGAGAAAGAGTATTTGTCTTGCATAATTTCTACTTGCATAAGAAGCATGTCCATTTGTTAGTGTTACTCCTAGTTGAGGGAGATGAGAGTAAACTCTTGATTTACATAACTAGATTAGACCCTTAAAACTCAGTGATGTAGAACTAGAGTTCCATTCTGTAATCTGATGAGAAAATGAATGGTCTGTCTTACTTCTTCCATCTAGATGTCAAATCTGCACCCTTATATACCTTTTCAGAAGTTTATGTGTTGCCTCAAATGAAATCTAATGCTCTTCTTTTTCAGAATAGCTGCTATATCTATAGCAACTAAGTTAACAGATCTACAGCTTGGGGATTCAGTGGAAATCAGTAGGCTTATTACGAAAAAGGAAATGAAGCAGGCCAGGTAAGGAGATACACGTAGTAAAGTATTTGAAACCCTTGTGTGTACCTGAAGCATAGGTGACATGCAAAATACATAATATGGTGATAAAAATGCCAGCTGTAGTAGTAGGAAGGCTTACAGTCTTCCTGTGCAGCCTGACTATACTTCAGCAATACTGCTAAAAAAGTATTTTGCAGTTCCGTGGTGGTTCATGGTTTTGCTTTTGTGTAGGATGAGTTCTCTGTCATTGTCTGGTTGGTTGTTATAATTAAGTGTGGAACAATACAACTATGGTTTCAGAGTTTTTTTCTACTCAGCCAACTCGTTGGAGTTCCTCTGGATTTTTTTCAGATCTCTAGACAGGACAATAGCTATTACCTTCTGTTTCACCATCCAGTGCTCCTTTCTGTATTATTGATATGCCATATTTTCTCCTAGTCATCATCTTACTATTTACAATATTTTTGTATTACCCTATTTAGAATTTTTCACATTTGCATTTCAGTTTGATTGCTGCTTTGGTGTTCTGATCCTGGCTGGCACCACAAACCTGATTTTAATTTTGTGACATAAGTGAGGTGATTTTCTCTTTTTTGTGATGTTCCTCAGGATTGAAATAAGCTCATCCTTTACTTTTGGTGTAATTTCTTTATGGAGTTGTCAACTTTCTCCAACATCCTTCTGTCAGAAACTTGACTTACTGAAGTCTTTGCCGTTAAAGTCCCTAACCTCTGGTTTTAGTTTATTTCTCTTACCATGTCTTTTTTTATATTGAATTTTATTATTTCGGAGTCTGTCTATTACTTATGTTAAAATCTAATATTCCTTTATATTGTGTAAAGTCAAAATGGTGACATTTCCCATGTAGTTGCTTCATGACTTCCTGTATCAAAAGCTAGTGCCAGCATACTTGAAGAACTTTTGCTATTGTGTTGTAGTCACTAGCACATATCTTTCTGTGCGGACAGACACTGCCCTTTCCTTGCACAGTTGGAATTTTGACTTTTCTTTGAGTTGACTTTGACTATCTTTTGAGATGACTTTTCTTTGTACAAGTCTTTCCTAATATGATATCTAAACTGTGGTAGGTAGCCTTTATTCAAGGACTGTCAGAGGAAGTATTCTCCCTTCTCTCTTTTTGTCTACTGAATACTGAGGCAGAGGGAAAAGAGACAGTGGTACATGGAATATTTAGTCTAAAATTTCTAGTTTATTGTGAAACTCCAGTATTTTCAAAGTAATGTACAAATCTGCTTCATTAATTTTCAATAACAGAATGTTTTCTGCAAGTTGCAGGGATTTTCTTTTTGTTTCACTCTCTTGTCCTGTCTGTAGACATTTTATACTTTAGCTTAGATTTCTTATTAGGGCTTGGGATTTTTCTTGTGACAAATTTGATCAGACCTAGAGTAGCTTCTCTGAATGGGCTACGTTCCTGTTTTAGAGGAGGAGAAAATAATTCTTCAAGCAAATGACTTTAAACAGTACCAGGTTGATCTTAAGAGTGCAAGTATGTTAGCTTTCTTGTGTCTCCTTCAAGAAAGCCATCAGAAGTTCTGGATCCTGGAGCTATTTGTCTCCAAAGATAATACATGCCACTGAATAAACCAGTTTGAATGAGTTTCCCCTGTAGAATTTCTTTTTTTTAATGTAAGTAACTATTATCAAGAGAATTAATTAATTTATGCAGTCTAGGGCAAAGAAGTTTGTAACTGCCACTGAAATTCTGGGGAATTCCTGATTATTCTCAACATTTTAATCCCTCAAAATAAAATTATGAAATACCTTTCAAAGATGAGACAGAAAACTGAAATTCATAACTCTGCTGACACTAGGATTTAGGGGTTCAGTGGAAATACTGATGTTTATGGTTCATCAAGTCATGTCTAACTTTCCTCTTTTTCCTGACTGATAATTTTTTCTGATTCATAGGAGTAAGTGACATCTTCCATTGCTGATTTCCAGTCCTTCCTAGCATTCCTTCGATGCTCCTATCAACTTCATTCTTCTCTCAAATGATAAATGTTGCCAATATAACATCTAGTTCAGAAGCTTTTTTCCTCAGTTCCTGTACGGCTTCAGTAATTGCTACTCCTGTTCAAGACCTGGAGAAGGGATTGGGTGCTCAAAGATCTTGGATTGTTACTTGTTTGTTTTTAGCTCTACTGTCTGTTCTAATACAATTAACTATTCTCACACACTCTTGTTACTTCTTTAGACTTGATAATATGACACCAGCAAGCTACAGCTTGAAAAGTATGAGTAGCAGCAGTGATTCTAATTGTATTTTTCTTTCATAATTCAGGTTGCAATGTGATGAAGAATGCTTAGCTCTTCAGAGGAACAGGTGGGCAATTAACTTGCTTGCTTTTTTTTTTTTTTTTTTAACAGAGGTAGTCTAGGTTTGGAAAGTTAATGCTATGTGGATAAGAAATCATTTTCTGCGTGACCTAGAGAACAGGTAAATGTAGAGATGATTCCTGTTACAAAGATCTATATTGAGTGATCAGAAATCTTGCTAGAATATTCTAGTTCTAAATGAGTAGTTTGAAACGTGCAGACCATATCTTTTGCAAGCTGTTAATTTGTGTTAGTAACCTGTAACTTTATTCTTCAATGACATGTGTGGAAGGTTGGAATTTATATGGGACTGGGTTTTTTTTTGTTGCTTGCTTATGGTTTTGTTTATATTTTGGGTTTTTTTTCTTCCTGCCATCAAATTTAGGCGCCTTGCTGAAGCTCTTGAAATAGATGATAATTCTGATCCTTTTAATATCCGTTCTTCTGGACCAAAGTACAGTGACCTTTTAAAAGAAGATGCAAGGTATGTGTTCTAATGATGGCAGGTGTCATAAGTCAACAGTGTTGAGAGCAGGATGGGAAATGCAGAACAGTTCTATTTACTCTTCTAAAAATAACTGCCTTGGCAGTAGATGGCAGATGAGGCAAAGGAGTTGATGTGCATTTCTTGAGACCTCCAAAATGAGAACCTGAAAAGTAAAAAGTGCCTGACAGGTTGCTTTTTTCTGTAACAGGACCAGATTTAGAGTGGGAACATCATTTTACACCATTCTCACTATGACTCAGTACCTGTACGTCTCACATCTCTACTGCTTTTACACAGAATCAACTTTCACCTCAGTGCTCCTTATAAACATTTCAAAGCAAAGAAAAAGTGGTGGCAAAATAATGAAATATGCTCTCATAGCCTGCTGTTCTTTCCACCAGTCTCATTTACTTTTTTGCCTTACTGCTTTTATTTTAAAAATAAAGAAATGGAATTAATAAAACATTGGATGCAGAGCAAAGCCTATGCCAGTGTGACTGCATAGAGCGTTGCTAGACTGAAACACCCTAAAATGAGGTAATGGGAAATCAAGGTAATACCAAAATCATCACATCAATAAATACTTTGCAATCTGGAATGACACAGAGGGATCAGACACATTTTTAAAAAGATGTTTAGATGATGTGTCATCTAAGAGTTTTTATGCCTGTATGAGTTTGTAGGCATGACATTAGTTTTTACCAGGTCTAAATTTTTTAGAACAGCTTAATATGTTTTGTCCTTGCTCCAGTACTCTAATGCTGCATAAATTTCATAGTTTTGTAAGGATGTTTGCTACTTGAAAATCCTTTATTTAATTTGTTGATATGTTAAGATAAAATTTTACATAAGCAACCACTCAGAATTTAAGAGGACGTTACATCTTCTTTACTTCCAACTGGTGAGCCTACTGTAAAATAGGAGCTGAATGTTTTCATTGTGGAGCTTCTGGTTTTTTATTAGTATTTGCACTTAAAAGTGCTGTTTTATAAGGACTTTTATCTTAGTTGCGTATAGAGTATGTTTTGCTTTACCTTTTTCAGAAAACATAGCACACACTTTCAGTACAATGAGTGAAAATTTTGCATCATGTGTGTAGTCTACTGTGGCTTTTTGGATTACTATTCTATCTCATCTTTCTGCCAGCCACTACCCATAGTACAGTGTTCATCTTTCATGAACAGAACTGACCATGATCATGCACAGTATATTGCAGATGGTCGAACAGATACCTTGAAAAGTAGCCTTAATGCTTCCACACTCCTCCTCTTCTCATTCTTGCAGTGATTTTAATTGTGTTTCCCTTGTAGCCACTTTACACTGGTAATTTACAATAAACTAATACACCAGTGCTATTTTTACTGATTCATAGCTAAAGCAAAAGCTTTTGTTAGTCCTCAAGTCAATTACTTTGTACATTGAATTACTGGATTTCATTTATCTAGTTTTAAAGATAAATGAGTTTTTCCTTATAGTAACATAGCTCTCTTTACAAGAGCAGCAATCTGCAATTTGTGAATCTATGGCTTTATGAATTTACTTCCTTCACTGCTCCTGATGGCCTGATGGTCTTTTATCTCAGTAGTCTAGCAAAAGATTTGTCTTTCCATTGTGATGGCAGGATCCAGAAATTGTATTGTTGCCTTTCCCTGGTCTTAAAATTAAGAACGAAGTGCAGTTTAAGGGAAAAGTTTTTAACCTCGGTATTTACTTAAGGATCCTTAAGGTGTACCACTTCGTGCGGGTGGAATGCGCCGAAATGCACACACACGATGGATCACGTATACAATTTACAGACCTTACAAATTAGCATATCTGTCAAAGATTCCCCAATGAGAGGCTTGAGTGAACTCTCCATCCCGAGGAATCCCCCTGTGGATGGGCCTATCTTAGTTTACGGATCTTCTAGGGAAGGCCTTGATTTCTCAGGATAGCGTAGGTCTTTCTGGCCCCAGCTGCGAGGCCTCCAGGATGTTTGGTCTCCTGGCTTAACGGAATATTGGGTCTAAGCTGTTATCAGACTTAAGAAATTACAAGTATGCATGCTAAAAGCACTGGGGATACATAAAAGGTATGTATAAAAAAAGACAAAAACTCATCATGGCATCAGTATCTGTTACAGTATGGTTTTCAGGTGGCTCAGCATTTTGAATAATTTCTGACAGATTAATTTATTCTTGCTTGAGCGCATCACTCCAGTAATGCTGGAGTTCAGGGCTTGTGGCTTTCTGCAGAGCATAAGTTACATACAGGATCTTAGAATGATTGAGAAACTCGACAGCTGCCTCCCCGTGCATTCAGTCACTGCCTCAAGAAGGCAGCAGCTGCCAAAGTCATTACTAGAATGCCATGTTATCTTCTTTAGGCAATTAATTGGTCTGTGTAGCTGATACATTGTCAAGAGCTGAAAGAAATGCGTACCTAAAAACTTGAAGAAAACTTGAGAAAGCTGTAAGAACTCCTGATTTTGAGGTGTAATCTTTAATTACAGAACCCTAAAGATCCCAAAATGCAGTACAACTCCAGGTAGCAGGAAGAAGATAAGCAAGTGTAAGCATGCCAAGATAATATGTCTCCTTTGTAGGACAGTGACAGGAGAAGGGGGTACCAGGAGTAGCATGGTAGTGCTGCTGCATGCTGATCTTGCTGATGTGTTTGTCAGGATCTGATAAGGAGTTGAAAGAAGCCTCTCCACCATATAGCTTTACATGAGGAGATACTCTGCTGCCAAGGGGCGTCCATCTTGGAGCATGGAGATGACCACCAACTGAGCACATATCAGGGGGTACAGATCAACTGGCTGGACACCTCAGAACATACCTTTCTAAGAAGCTCCAGAAATACACACAGAGAGTAAGCAAATGCTCAGGTTGATCTGTTGACATGAAGTTGGAGAATAGATTGGCACAAGTATCAATGTCCAACTGGACATGGATGATGTTGAGGCTGCTATTTGATTAATTAAGACTACTGGAGTAAGAGAGAATATCTGGAGCTACACAGAAAAGAATTTTCTTATTTTGTCACTGGCTGTGCAAGACCCCACTGTATGCACTATGAATATCTGTGGTTTTATAGGCTCCTGAGGGGCTTTTTTTTTTTTTAATGTATCCCCCAGTGTGTTAGCTGGTTCCTTAGTACACTTTTAAATATTATACATCAGATGCTTTTGGACCCTCTCATTGGATAGTTGATACATTTTTTTCTTAACTGCCATGATCACTTCACCTTGAAATTTGGGTGTTCATAGTTGATATTCTGTGTAGTACGTGCTTTCTAACCCTCTGAATCCTGAAGGTGTTGGTGGTTTTGGTTGGGTTTTTTGTTGATGGGTTGGGGTTTTTTTTGTTTGTGGATTGGGGTTTTTTTGAACTTGAAATTATTTCTGCAATATTCTTTGCAAGGCCTCACACTACATGATCTGACTCCATATTTCACACTGTAGGTGTCTGGAGGCCCCTTTCTTTTTAACTCTACCAGTTCAGGTCCTTTTTCCAATTCTCCCAGTGTTAAACTTCTCTCTACTGAAGACCCAGGAATTCTCATAGCTGCATGCAGTGTCCATGTACTCTTGTTAAACCTTGAAGGTTTACCAGTGATGGGCTAAGTCCATTTTATCTGATCAAGTGATGTTGGTAGCTGAGCTAGTCAATGTTGTCATTTTGCAAATCTTTTGAGACCCCTTGGTCTTTTGATGATACATTCACTTCAGCATCCAGAACTTTGGTAGGTCATCTGCCAAAGGTAGTTGTGCTTGCTTTGGTAGGCACTTCTTGACTGGTTAAATTCTGGTGTCATTCACGAAGTGGTACTGTGTTAGTATGGAATAGTGCCTGGTTTTTGAAGAATTATTTACTACTAACCAGCTTTGAGATATGAAATCTTCAGGTAGCCTTTTTTCCCCATGGGGATGGTGGCCTAACAAATAGCAACCTTACTTTTAAAGCTAGTTTACCTGCTTATTTAAGAACAGAGCACAAAGTTTGCCCATAAGTGAAAGACTTGAAGTACTGTGATGAAGCTAGTTACAAAAAAAAATACTTCAAACAAATCCTTAGTATCTCACATCAAGAATGTTTTGTTTGCTTGCAAGTAGCCTTATGCTGCTTCTTGCATTCTTAATAATTTGTTGTGCTAGGCGAGCCGAAGACCAAAATCAGTGAACTTTTCCTCTGTCTTGGAAAAGAACTCCACTCTGCTTACCCTGTCCCCATTTTTGTGTCTCATCATATATTGTAATTAAGTAAATTAATGACAAGTAACTTAAAAACACCAAAATGGCAACTTTAAAATCTACATTATTCATTTGAAAATGTAGAATTGTATTGTTAGACAGTAGAGTCATGTCAGCATTTTATTCTGGGTTCCGATGGTTAATGGGGAAATAATTATTTTTGTAATAGTGATGACACACGAACAGTCTTTTAATGTGAATGAGGCTTCTGCTTCAGTCAATTGTGTTCTTTAATTTTGTTCTTGTTGAAAAATATTAAAAAATATGAAGATATTATATCTTTGTACACTATATGGCCTTGTTAACCTAGAATGCTGTTCTTGCAGGAAGGATATAAAATTTGTCAGTGACATTGAGAAGGAAATGAGAATGCTTGTGGAAGCTGTGAATAAGGTCAGTATTCAGATACTCTGTATGGACTCTAAGAATTGGTTTCGTTTGGGGGGAGTTTGATGTTACTAAACTTTATTAATACTCATAGTTATGAGTTGACACTAGATCTGTTTGCGCTCCAGTATAGTGCACAGTTTAATTGTAAAAAGAACAAAATTTTTAGGAGACCTAGTAGTTCAGGATCACTTTGGTGCCAAACCTTGCCTAAGGATTCAAGCAGTGCTAGGCTTTAATGCATCGATGGATGATCATCAATTTTTGGTTCTCCATTAATAAAATATTGTCAAAGATGATGTTTAAACATTCAGACTTTGAGGAGGAAAGCCTAGGTACTTCTTATCCCTGTAGTGGAACTTGCTCACAAATTTTTGATACCTTCCTGTATTTGCCAGTGCATGAGGTTGTCCTCCTTCTTCTATAAGAAAACCTGGATTCAGTCGCAGTGTTTGAGAGACTCCAGTATACTTAGAGAGGCTGATACCACAGACACAATCATATGTTTTTCAGTGATACCACCTTCAGGTCTGTCAGGTTAGCTTGCTGCTGCTCCATGAAAGACCCAGTGTATGTGGTTCAAAGGACCATGTAAACTATACTATCCTCAGTTGCCCTTAACTGAAGAAGGAGCTAATCTACTGTAGAAAGCATAATTTTGATCCCCCTTGGCCCTAAGGACAGTTACTTAACTTTATTCCTTCAAAAAATTATGGATGATATTTCTTAAACAATGTTGGTGCTTGTCCATCTGTCTAATGTTCTTGCCCATTGTTTTCATCATTAGAATGAAAGACTAAAATGAGTCAATCTGTGTCTAGTTATCAAAGAATGGGTAAAGTGGGGTCATCCAGTCCAACCTCCCAGCTCAAGAAGGGTCATCCTAGAGCACATTGCATGGGATTGCATCCAGACAGTTCTGTAATATCTCCAGTGAGGGAGACTGCACAACCTCTCTGGACAATCTGTTTCAGTGCTCAGTCACCTGCACAGTAAAGAAGTTCTTTCTCATATTCATGTGGAACTTCCTGTGCATCAGTTTCTGCCTGATGCCTCTTTTCCTGTTGGTTGGCACTATTAAGAAGAGCCTGGCTCCATCCTCCTGACACTCCATCTTCAGATACTTATTGACAAAAAAAAAAATCTTATCTGTCATCTCTTCTTGAGGTACAATAGGCCCAACTCTCTCAGCCTATCCTCATGAGATGGTCCAGTACCCTATCATTTTTGTAGCCCTCTGCTGGACTTGCTCCAGGACCTCCATTTCTCTCTTGTACTGAGGAGCCTGGTACTGAACACAGCATTCCAGGTGAGGCCTCATGAGGGCTGAGTAGAGGGGCAGGATCACCTCTCATGACCTCCTGATCACACTCTTCCTAGTGCACCATGTCATTGGCCTTGTGCTGCAGGGGCACAGTGTTGTCTCATGGACAGCTTGTTGCCTACCAGCATCTCCAGATCCTTGTCTGACGATCTGCTTTCCAGCAGGTCAGCCTATACTGGTGCATGAGGTTCTTCGTCCCTGAGTGCAGGTCTCTGTGCTTGCCCTTAAGGAATTTCAAAAAATTCCTCTCTGCCCGTCCCTCCAGCCTCTTGACATCCTTCTGACGGGCTGCACAGCACTCTGGGATGTCGGCCACTCCTCACAGCTTTGGATCATCAGTGAACTTGTTGAGGAGGCATCTGCCCCTTCATCCAAGTCACTGATGAATAAGTTAAAACAATATTAGAGCCAGTACTGACTACTGGGGAACACCGCTAGTTACAAGCCTCCAACTCGACTCTCTGCCACTGATCACAACCCTCTGAGATCTGCTGCTCAGCCAGTTCTCAATACTCCTCACTGTCCACTCATCCAGGTTGTACTTCCTGAGTTAACCTGTGAGGATGTCACAGGACACGGTGTCAGAAATCTTCCTGAAGTCCAGGTAGAAAATATTCAGTGCTCTTGCCTTATCTAGCCAGGGAATAGATAGTTGTTTTATCGTAGTTAGATTGGTTAAGCATGATTTTCCTTTAGTGAATCCATACTGACTAATCCTGATCACCTTCTTGTCATTCCATGATGACCTTGAGGATGAACCATTCCCATCACCTCTCCAGAGACTGATGTGAGACTGTGCATTGATTTTGCACAGCCTGGTTTTTGGTAGTGGGGGGCCACAGAGGTGGCTTCTGTGAGAAGCTGCTGGAAGCTTCCACCANCCAGCATCTCCAGATCCTTGTCTGACGATCTGCTTTCCAGCAGGTCAGCCTATACTGGTGCATGAGGTTCTTCGTCCCTGAGTGCAGGTCTCTGTGCTTGCCCTTAAGGAATTTCAAAAAATTCCTCTCTGCCCGTCCCTCCAGCCTCTTGACATCCTTCTGACGGGCTGCACAGCACTCTGGGATGTCGGCCACTCCTCACAGCTTTGGATCATCAGTGAACTTGTTGAGGAGGCATCTGCCCCTTCATCCAAGTCACTGATGAATAAGTTAAAACAATATTAGAGCCAGTACTGACTACTGGGGAACACCGCTAGTTACAAGCCTCCAACTCGACTCTCTGCCACTGATCACAACCCTCTGAGATCTGCTGCTCAGCCAGTTCTCAATACTCCTCACTGTCCACTCATCCAGGTTGTACTTCCTGAGTTAACCTGTGAGGATGTCACAGGACACGGTGTCAGAAATCTTCCTGAAGTCCAGGTAGAAAATATTCAGTGCTCTTGCCTTATCTAGCCAGGGAATAGATAGTTGTTTTATCGTAGTTAGATTGGTTAAGCATGATTTTCCTTTAGTGAATCCATACTGACTAATCCTGATCACCTTCTTGTCATTCCATGATGACCTTGAGGATGAACCATTCCCATCACCTCTCCAGAGACTGATGTGAGACTGTGCATTGATTTTGCACAGCCTGGTTTTNTTCGTGGAGAGCTGTCTCCCATGGGAAGGGACTCCAGAGTCTCACAGGTGAATGACTTCTCTTCCTGAGCCAAGTGGAAGAAAATCTTGGGGGATGAACTAACCAAAACCCCCATTCCCTGTGCTGTGAGTGGGAAGGAGGGAGTGGTTGGGGAAAAAAGCCTTTTAAAACACCTATTTTACTTCTCATTATCCTGCNTTGTGAGGAGAGGTCAGTGGAAAAGGGGGGGCAGGAGGTGCTCCAGGCACCAAAGCTGAGGTTCCTCTACAGGCCATGGTGATGACCATGATAAAGCAGGCAGCCCTGCAGCCCATAGAGTTCCATGGGGATGCAGAGATCCGTCCGCAGCCCATGGGGGAGGTGCCCACGCCAGAGCAGGTGGACACCTGGAAAGAGGCTGTGATCCTGTGGGAGACCTGGTGGGGAGAGGGGGCCCCTGCATCCAAGGTGGAGCAGCCTGTTCTTGGAGGACTGCATCCTGTGGAAGAGTGACCCACGCCTCAGTTTTGGAAGGACTGTTTGCCTGTAGGAGGAATTCATATTGCAGCAGTTTTGGGAGGACTGCTGCTCGTGAGATTGGAACCACACTGGAGTTCGTGGAGAGCTGTCTCCCATGGGAAGGGACTCCAGAGTCTCACAGGTGAATGACTTCTCTTCCTGAGCCAAGTGGAAGAAAATCTTGGGGGATGAACTAACCAAAACCCCCATTCCCTGTGCTGTGAGTGGGAAGGAGGGAGTGGTTGGGGAAAAAAGCCTTTTAAAACACCTATTTTACTTCTCATTATCCTGCTCTGATTTTGTTAGTAATAAATTCACTTTCTAAGTCAGGCCTGTTTTGCCCTTGGAGTGCTTTCTCCTGGTCCTTATCTCAGCTTATGAGCCTTAATTAAATTTTCTCTCCTCTACCCAGCTGTAGCAAGGGAGGGTAAGTGAGTGACTTTCATGGGTGCCTGGCATTTAGTCAGTGTCAAACCATGACAGACTGACTGGCCTGTAGTTCCTCAGAGTCATTCTTGCCCTTTAAGAAAGACTGGGGTGATGTTTGCTTTCTTTCAGTTTTCATGCACCTCTCCTGACCACCATGACCTTTCAAAGATGATCGTAAGCAGCCTCACTGTAATGTCCACCAGCTCTCTCAGCACCCATGGATGCATCCCATCAGAGCCCATGGACTTCAGATATCAAGTTTGTTTAGGTGTTCTCTAACCCCAGTCCTAGACCGACAGAAACTCTTCCTTCCAGCGTTCTTTTACCCTGGTCTCCTGAGTCAGAGATTCTTGAGGGTTTGTCAGTGAAGACTGATGCAAAGAAGGTGTTCACATACTCCATCTTCTCTGTGTCCTGTCTTACTAGATTCCCCCCTCTGTTTGGTACTAGACCCACATTATCCTTAGTTTTACTTTCGTTATTGATGTATTTGAAGCCTGTCTTTCTGTCCTTGACATCCTTGGCCAGATGTAATTCCAGATGGGCCTTGACCTTCGTTGTCTCATTCCTACTTACTCTTACAACTTATTTATGTTCATTTCAAGTGGCCTGACACTGCTTCAGTCTCCTGTGTATTTCCTGCTTCAGTATTAACATGAGTTCATTTGTCTCTTGCCCCTGTGCTCAATTTCTTGTTCATCAGGGTTCAGATTATGCTAATTATACTCAGGTCCCTCCAACCTCAGACACTTGGAAGTAAGTGCATAGAATAATTGTTATCTGTATGTTTTACCTAAGAATAATTTGCCTAGTGTTGCCTGTGATTATCCTATTTTGCATATTCCTTTATACATTACCTTTATCATACACACTTACGTACACGAGTGTGTACACATAAATCTTTCTATATATAACTGCATATACCAAATATATGCTCATACTAATATCAAACCAAGATATGTAAATACTTTAAAAAAGAGGCAACCACAGGTCTTGAATTTGCAATTAGTGACATCAAATGTGCCAGAACAAGAGTACCAGAGAGCTCAAGAACATCTCCAGTGCTTTAGTTCCCAGTGCAAACCAACTATTTGTTAAATAATGATCCTACAAAGCAGAGAAATGGTGTCTGTTAAGGAGCATCTACATTGCAGAAGAGAAGGAAAATATGAAAAGAAACCACATCTCAGTCATTTCCTTGTCTGACCTAAGGGGAGAACTACCCAGTGTACCCAGCTTTTATCATGATTAGGGTGAACCATTTAGGATCACATGACAGTTCAGTATCTAAAGGATCAGTTCTGTACCATCCTACCCATCAGGTTGTAGGGAATCGCTATTCCATAAAGGTATGAGAAGCTCCCAGAAAGCTCCCAGAAATTAAGTTAAATTTCAAAAGGGAGGAGGTTTCCCAGGGATTGAGGTGAAGCTGACCAGCCTGTAGCTTCATGTGTCCTCCTAGCCTGTCCTGAAGCTAGAAGTGACAGCATGTATGGAGGCCATGCTACCACTCTCCTTTCCTTCAAAATTGTGGTATGTATGATGTAAAAGGGAATATTTCCCATCCACTGTAAAGTTAATTTGGGCTTGTACTCAGTTTTTCTTGCATAACCTTTCTTTCTGTTAAAGTCTCAGAGGCTTTCTTGTCTCTTGTGAGAGTCATGTTTCATCTTGCAACCCATAGGTTTATGTAGCTAAAGATTGAATTAATATGTGTGTCATGGCATTATGCAGAGAGACTGGTTTTAGTTGTTCTTCTGCCATAATCCTCAAGTCCTCTTTATGCTTGAGTCTGTTTGGTTGTTTGTTTATTATGATTCCTAAATACTCTCTGACTAAATATGTGGCTTGTTTTCTTTGTTTCTAGATGTGGAACTTTACTTGTATTGAAAGTATTTTGCATGCTAATCTATCAAGTGTTCATGTAGCTCTGCCTGCATCAGTACTATGTGTTTCATACTGATTACTGTTACTTAGGCTTACCCATTTTACGTCTTCTTTTTTATTTTTTTGCATTGTACCTTTGGAGATGCCCACTTCAGCTTAACTGGAGAAATGAGTAATAAAAAAGATTTTGATACTTAAAAGTTTTAACATTAACAGGATTCAACTCTGTCTATCATATATGACTTTGCTTGCCTCATAAACATCTCTTGCCTACAGTCATCAGTATCTACTCTATCTAGCATAGCAGAGTTTTCATGGTTGATACATGTAAGCAGAAAAGAGAACATGTATATCCATCTTCATAGGGACGAGAATTCTGATGTTTTTCAGAGCATGGAATCATCACCACTTTTTTAAAACAAGCATACTAGTCATCATAAATAGGTACAGAATCTATAGAGTTCTTCAAATTCTTGTGTCTATGCTGCAAGTATTGTAATAGCTGGGAGGTTTATTACTGTTAATTGAAAAGTAAAGATAATATTCTGTCAGCATGTGATTACCCTGAAGACTTCTGGAAATGGTTGACCACAGTTTCTGGTCCAGTTACTATTCGTAACTTAGCAATTTTATAACCTAAGAGGAGACAGATATTAACCCTCTATTTTCAGGATAGCTGCAATGTACCCCTGGTGACATGTGGTGGTTTTTACATTAATTTTGGTGGCTGACCTTTTGTAAATCCACACGGATTCTTCCCGTGGACTTTTCTCCTCCACGTACCTAAAAACAAATTCAAATTTTAGCTAATCAGCCAATAGTTCTTGGGTTCTGTTTGTTTGTTTGTTTGTTTGTATATAGTTGCAACAATTACCTTTCTCTAGTCATTGGGTTCCTACCCCATTCTTACAGTCTTTCAGAGGTGATGGAGAAGTGGGATACCATCCTGGTCTCTCAGTGACCTTAAATGCACTGCCTACAGTCCTAGGAACTTCTGTAGGTTCGGATTTCTCTAGAAGTCCCTGACTCAAACTGATTTTACTACAGGTAGTTTGCTTTCCCCTTGAATCCTCTCTGTTGACCCTGAAACCTAGAAGACTTCACTGGTGATAATGAAGGCAAAAGCTGAAGCAGTGTCCTGAATCTGTGAAAGCAGACCGAAGCACTAAGTGACTCATCCTTATAGGCATTTGTTGTCACAAATTGATCCAACCCATTAAGGACATGTGCTCATACGATCCTGCTTTTTTGTTTGTTCTTTTACTGTTGATTTGATAAGCAGTGTTGAATCAACATTATCAGTCTTCATTAACTGATTAAAACTAGAACTTTGGGTTTTTATTTAATAAAGAATCTACTGATGTCATTACATAAGGAACGTGCAGATAAATAGCTTCTTTGGTAGAGGGAAGTGACTGATAAATTTGACATCTCTGTAGCTATCTGCAATATGTGCGTTGTGAAGCCAGTCTGCAAAATAAAATTAGATCTGATGTGAACTTGGCAGATCATTTTGAAAGATAGAAATTCAGATAAAAATAATTTTGTATTGTTTTTTGGGATCTAAGTAGAGTGACTGTAATCAGGATTTGTATTTCAAACTTAAAAGATACCCCTTTGTGGATGTGTGTATACTTTGAGGTGGTGGAAACAATAGAGAACATACAATTTAATTTGGGGAAATTAAATTAATATTTTCAGATGAGCTTTCTGTCAATACTGAGGTCTTAGCAATTTGTGGTATTGATTTTGTCATAGCAGCAAAATTTTAGAGGTAGAAACACTTTTTTTTGCTGTTTTCTTCCCCTTGGTTCTCCTAAAGGAAAACTTCACCTTTTTTTTTTTTTCTTCTTTCTTACCTTCTTCTGTTGAATTCAGGGCAAGCATACAAAGAAGAGTCACTGTTACCCACCAATGAACAGAGATCACCGCAGAATCATCCATGAATTAGCTCAGGTTTATGGCATTGAAAGTGTGAGCTATGACAACGAACCAAAGCGCAATGTTGTTATCACTGCAGTGAAGTATGTAATTCATTGTTGTTTTCCAATCTTTACAGTATAGTTTAAATAATTGGATGGGTTTTTATCACTTACCAGAATGAGTTTATTTACAATGCAATTTGCAAAATGCAGTAATTTCCAGTAGAAATTTTTTAAAAAGCAGTTTTTGAATTGATAGTTTCATGGGCTCATTTCCACTACTTAAGTAAATCTTCAGAGAAGAAAACACAATTAGAAATAAAAAAGCTAAGAAAATACTTTGCAAGATTGTTTTCCATTCATCTTAGCAGTAACTTTTTGTCATCAGCTAATGATAGAGGTATCAAAAATAATAACAAAATTTTATGAAAACTAGTTACTGGGTTGAGAAATCATACTTTAAATTTACACTACCTATGAAAAAATATGGTTATCATAACATATTTCTCCATCTATCTGAAGCCAGCACAGTGTATACTCCCTCCTTAGTTAATGGACAAAAAGGGAGCTGGAATTGCCGCAAATTGAAGAGATTTTGTAGCAAAAATGAAAATTTTTGGAGAACACTCACAAAAGGCGGTTCATAGTAGAGAAGAAAATGAAGGGAATATAGCTAGGGGAAAAGCAAGCTGATTGCACTGGAGACGTAGTATGGGGAGGCTTCTGGTGTCAGGACTTCATTGATTGTGTTCCTTTCTCAGCAGCATATTTAGTTTAGTGCTGTCAAATTGTGATTATTTGACAACCAGTTGTTTTTAACTGTAAACATTGACTGCAGTCTTAAGAAATCTGTCATCTTCCATGCTATTAGAGTGCCAGGAGCTATTGCTGAACTTGTTCATCAGTTGGTAGCTTACCTGCAATCTTGATTTCTTCCAAGAGAGATGGAATATTACTTTGATCTTACAATGTAAGGTACTTTTTGTTTCAAGTAAAGGAAGATGAGCAAAGAGTTCATATTTGGAAAAGATTATTGAAAAAAAAGGAAAGAAATGAGGGGGCAGGATGAGAAATTAGTGAAGAGATTAAAAGGAGCAGGGCAAAAGCAAAGGCAACTTGGGAATAGGAGGCCTTCCTCTATGGTTTTAGGAGAGATTGCACAATTGCTTCTACTCTTGCTCCTTCTCTTGTGTTTTTCAGGGAATAGCATACTGTGCAGAATGCACATGCTTCTATTTCATCACTGACACTCTTAAAAGACAATTGAATGGTGTACTGAGACTATTCTTCAGCTGCACAGCAGTATTTCTTAATTTAATGGATTCATCCAGAGCTTCTTTTAATTTTCTTTTTATTTGCCACTTCTTCAAGATATAAAAAACATTGTAGCCTCAGATGATGAATAGCTCAAGTTCCAGGATGATATTTTTGAGTATTTCACAATGGTTTCTTCAACTCCCAGAGCTCATAATCACCAAAAAGTCAAAATGGTTTTGTTTCATTCTGTCCCAGCAATGCCTTTGGATTTCTATCATGGGCTCCTCCATGTATAAATAAATGAAAATCATTTAGACAAAAAGACCATTCCTTCTCTTCACACTCCACCATTGTGTCATTCAAATGGTAATATCCCTATACAGGTAGGTTAGAAGAGTGAGAAAGTCCCATTGGGGCTAAGAAAGCTTCTTTCAACCAGGCTTCATCCTCTTCCAGAGATCTAGGGGCACACTTCATAAACCTGCTTCACTCTCAGCCTCTGCCTCCATCACCATCAGTAAAAGTTGGTCATATTAGCCTCATTAGAGTCACTCATGTGCAGCATTGCCCATATATAACCACAGAGATCATTCCCTGTATTGACTGTTAACCTTGATCTGAATTACAGTTCTGGTGTCATTTGAAGTGTAAGACCCATAGTGAATCCTTTTAAATGCCTTTGTCTGTGCTTACCTGTTGGTCATCTTTGCAGTCACCATCTTTTGAACAGTTGCAGTACCAGATTCTTTCTGAACTATGTTCAGAGGTAATGGATCATGTCCAGACTGTTATGATGAAAAGGGTAAAGCTCCCTTTCCAAGTTCCAACAACTCATGTTTCACTGTACCTGTCAATGGTTTTTTGAAGTCTTTTACTCAGATGAGTAAAACTTTCCTCCTTCTCCAAATAACTCTGGATTCCAGAGCCTGTTAAAGGGGTGTGTGCTTGTTTTTATGTAGTGACCAGTGTCTAAGCAGCTTGTATGGACTTGAGACTTCCTGGAAGTGGTTTTTAGGGCAGTCATCCCTGTAAGACCCATCCTCTTCCTGTTACCTCCAGGAAGAACATTAGGGTCAATTTCTCCTCATGAACAAGGGGACTTCTCAAGAAGGTGACAAAGTCCCACATGGTTCTCACTGAGGAAGCCACATCCTGCCACAGTCTCATTAACATGTCCTCTGGGGGGTTTTTTCACCCAGGATTTTATTTGCTTTCAATGAGGTCAGTCTGGAAATGGCTCAGAAATGGTTACCTAGATGTAGGTTATACATGATCAGCAGAATCAAAGACCTAAAGATATTAAAACCCCTGTAACCACATGGAACACCCTTATCATTATAGTTGCATCACAGAAAGAAAAAACTGCACATCCCAGTGGCAGGGTTGAAAGGAAAGTATATGTGCTGAGAAAATAACATTATCCTTTGACTTCTATAAGTTTTTCTGGGCATGTTTCAGTACTTGAACTCTGGGTACAAATTCATTTTACTTAACTATCTCTGCAGCCTTTCTGGTAGCTAAAATAAATTCAGATTCAATTTGACAGAAATTATGATGACTACCTGAAGGTACTCTTGTTTATTTAAGAGCTGTTATGCCACCCTTCACTGTCTTAAGAATTTTATCTTCTGCCATGAGGTAAAAGTTAACTTTCTCCTTACCCTCTTTTGCAATCACAAAGGCCTATTGTAAGGCAATGCCTCTCAACATCTGCATCTTCTAAGAATTTTAAAGCAATTTAAATACAAATAGTGCTGTAAGGTCGACAGCCAAGGTGGTTTTAATGGCAGTCCTCTTTCAGAAAAAAAGAATCTTTTTCTTACTGTTTTTTCCCTAAATGTTGACATTGTTTGCCCTGAGAATAGTATATGTTCCTTCTTGAAAGCTTAGACATAGACTATATAAAGTTTAAACAATCAGGAGATTTTTAAGAGCCATTTGCTTCATTATTCCACCTCAACTGTTACCAGTTTTTGGAGACATTTTTCACAAAAATTTGCTCTGTCTGAAAGATGATGGCACATTATTGCAAGACTACATGCAATAAGTCTGGACAGATTAGTGGACAAAGAATTTTGTAGTAGTTCATAACAAAACAGATCAATGCTGATCCATCCTGTAGTTACAAAAATTGAGCTTGCAGTCTTGAAGAAGATAAATTGAGTCATGATTTCCACATTCCAGTTTTATACAACAGGCTATCCTGTCAGCACTAGTACTGCCTTCAAATCAGCAGATAGTTTATGTTCATGCTTTTCCCTGTACTGCTGTTAAAAATGTGTCATCTCAACTTTGTTGCTTGAGGCAGGCACTTGGCTTTTTTTTTCCTTACTTTGAGAATAAGTTAATGAAATGAAGAATAGCAACTTTCATATCAATATGTCAAAAATACTTGCAGAGCTTTTTGTGTTCATACCAACAGTTCTTTTACAACTGATGATAGGTAACCATGGCTGGTTAGGTAGGGTCTGCTTTCTTTCTTATTTCTGGTAATTAATTAATCAAAGGTTTTTTTCCCCATTGTACATCTCTTTAATTGAATTCAGTTGTTTGGGGTTTTTCCACATGGGCTAAATGTGAGTCACTGTTTCATCTCTTTTTTTTCTCTTTAACCAATCAGTGTGCCACCAAGGTACACAGAAAGTGGTGTTCATTTTGCTGGAGTGTAAGTTTATAGATTTTTGTCTCTAAATCCCCGTGGTTTCATGACATACCAATTTGCTGTTTATCTCTTCTACTTTTTTCTTTTTTTGAGGGATACTAAATTTTGTCAAAGCTAAAACAGATCTAGGCCTTGATGTAACCAAAGCAGATTTGGTTCCACGATCATCTCTAATTGTTCCCAAGGCTTTCATCCCTCCTAATTTTTAAAGGTTTGCTATAGTAACCCTCTACATCCTGGGAACATTTAACTTTAGAGCGGAACTGCTGATTTACATTCTTGAAATGCAGGACTATTCTCATTTTTCAGTAAGTTTTTTTTTTTAGCTAATTAGTAGAAAATAGTGCACATGTATTCTTCGAAGTGTTCTGTTTTCTGACATTTCAGAACTCTTTTTTTTTTTTTTTTTACTATACAAGCGAGATTTAGTCTGATGTTCTAGAGTAAGGATAGACACCTTACTTTAGTTGTTGAAGGCCTTTCTAGCCTTTCTTTTTTTTGCTTAATTACCTCCAGGCAATTTGCTTTCCATGTTTTTGCACATCACAGTTGATAAAAATGAAAGAAGAGAACAGAATACCCTCCCACCTACCACTGTTGTCTTTTTTTCCGGTTAGAACTCTACCGTTGATATGTAACTGAAATGGAAGTGTGAGCAGGCTTAGAGCTGAAGGAGAGAAGGACTTCTTAGCCATTTTAGACAAGAGAGGAAAATTAGCTGTTCTCAGCTGATAGGACTGTAATATACTTGTTGTTAGAGGGTACATGTAAACGTAATATAACCTTGAAAAAATTATGATCAGTGGCAAGTAACTTCTTTTCCAGATAATGAAAACTTTCACTGTTGGGGAGATGGGGGCGCTTTTTAAATTGGTGATCTATGTTTGTAAGATTTTGTAGTTCATTTGAACAGACTGTCAGTACTCAGTTTAAAACAATACTGAAAGGAGCTCAGGGATCACCATGTAATATTTTAGTGGACTTTTGACTTACCTTGAAAATGTTGTGGAGTTTTTCATCTGTGTTGCCACAATGTCACAATAATTGGCCCTTAAATACAAACTGATAGAAACAAGACATTATGAAATAAAAAAGATAAATATGATGGAAATAAGACAAATACATAATTTTTTTAAGCTCTAAAATAGAGCTGGTGTTCATCTGTGTACTGATGTGAGATTTCAACTGCTTAGAGCTCTCAGGGAAATGGGGAAAAAGTATGAATTATCAAGTATGTGACAAAGCATGCAACTCAACATGCACATTTCTGGAATTGTAACAATGCACAACCCAATGCTTTGCAACATTTTTGCTATTCAATGTGTAATTTTGAAAGAAACAAGATGCATGTGTTGGTATTCGTTGAGTAGGAATTTAATTAGCAAACACAGAGAATCTCATAATCTGGAGGAGTTTGTTTAGAAATGCATGAATAAAGTAAATAAGGAGGAAATATTGTTTAGTACTTGACATAGAATCATGTAGGTTGGGAAAAGACCCTTAAGATCATTGAGTCCAATTGTACTATGAAGTCTGCCCTTAAACCAAGTCCCTAAACACCATATCTACACATCTTTTAAATACCTCCAGGGATGGTGACTCAGCCACTTCCCTGGGCAGCCTGTTCCAATGCCTGGCAATTCTCTCAGTGAAGAACTTTTTGCTAATACCCAATAAAAACCATTCAGGAATGCAGTTTGATTTAGTGTACAAGAAGTAGTTTGGTCTGAAAATGTCAGTAGCATGGGTTTAGAAGAAAGTGCAGGAAGGGTAAGAAATTGACCTTGATGAGGTTTAATTTATTCAGCTTATCTGCCCCCAGATAAGATGAAAAAGAAACTATGAATGGGAAAGATGCTAACAGTGGAAGCTCTTTCAGTCTTGCAGTTAAATCATCCAAGTGAAATAAGACAAACTCACTCTTGAAAGTATCTCATGAATTTAGAGGAAATTTTAAGACATCTCCACATCCTATTAGAGATACAGTGTGTTTGGTAATTATTTGGATTGTTTTTTTTAGTTAGATGCCATTTTGGAACAATCTTTCTAGGACTTTTTTTTCCTGGGTGGTGGGGGTTGTTTGTTTTCAGATTTTTTTTTTTTTATATATATATATATCCTTCCTCATTCTCCAGCCATTGCAGCCTTTGGGCTTAGACTGCCAACTGAAGTTTAGTGTGATTCACAGCTTAAAACATAAAAGTATACATACTAAAGTACACTGTCCTCCTATACTGGAGAGCATACTGCCCTGTGACTATAGCCATGGGGTGACCTTACACTGCAGATGGGACGGGCACAAGTGTGATGCTTCACTGTGTGGTGCCAATCACAGATTGTAATTAGTGTGGAGGACAGAAGCTGATTTTTTAATTTCCCCAGTCTAATGCATAATGTTTTTTTTCTGATCTGATTCACCTGGAATTGCTTACAAGGAAGAGGCAGTGTTGTTTGGGAGAGTGCTGCGATCAACAAGTTTAACATGATTTACTGCCAGAGTTTGAGAAGGTGCTTCCAAAACTTTAGATAATATGTTGTAAAGATTCGGCGAACTGTGTTCTCGTGGTGCTGAGTTAAGCTATTAAGTTGTTCCTTCTGATTTATATCTTGTTCTTTGAAAGAACAGATATGTTGCCCTAGAGTATAAGTATTCCGGTTTTGGTATTTTAACAGTTGATCATTTCATGCACTTCATAGTAGAAAGGAGTGGTGGACCTCACATGCAGGAAGGGAGTCTGGGTACCAATGCTCAAATCTAGTAAGCTGCTTCTGCATCTTTTATAGACAGCAATGAAGAGACATTTAGAATACTGGATATCTTCTTGGTAATGAAAATGTATTTTTTGCAGTGTTGGTCTCCATGGTTGGAAAATTAAATATTTGAATTGATGATTTAAGAATACACATATGAACTCTGACACCAAAACTGCTACTTACAAATATTACTCATTCCCAACTTCTTAATGAATATGATTTCCTATTGAATTAAATAACCTTTCTTTTGTTTCTTTAGAGGGAAATCCGTTTGTCCAAGCAATACCTTAACTTCTGTGCTAGATAAAGAAATGCAGAGCAGACCTGCACCTCCTCTTCCTCATTACAAACAAACAGATAAGTAAGGAATTTGGATTTAAAACTATATTCTTCAGTTTTGTGCTGAGTTCCCCAAGGAACATGTTCCTGAGCTTCAACTTTATACACCCTGTTTCTTCTTTTTTTTTAACCCACACACAGCTTTGGAGCTTGCAGCATGCACTAAGATGTTCTTTCCACAGAAGTAAACCTGAAATGAAGTGATACGAAAACATAGGATTGGCTTTGTGTTAGAAGGGTGGTAGTATAAGAAATATTATAGGCTTTTAAAAGTATTTTTTAATAAATATTAAATAGTTGGGAAGAGAGTGCTGTTTTGGAGGTTTGGGGATTCCTTTTTTTTTTTACCTTTAACCAAGAGTAATGTCTTACTGGCATAAAATGATTTATTTGGACAGATACTAAATGTACTTTTTTGTGTAGATATGACTACACAGTTGATTAAAAGTGAACTACAATTTTTATCAGATAGTGAGTATTACTGAAGATGGGATATATAAGACATCTTGGTCAACAGTCCTGAAAGGACAGTCTTTACATTGTTTGACCTGCCAGCTTCAGATACGTGTAGTTATCTCATAGTTATGATTTTTTTGTAATGGATGGCTTATTATTTGTTCAGGTTTACCTTTCAGAAGTGTTTTCCTCCCAATTTTTTCCCAGATTAGCATCTGAAATCATGTTCAAGTACCTTTTGCAGAAGAGGACTGCTTAATATTGCAGTAACTACTGTTGGTAGGCACTGCTGGAATGCAAAGTAGGCTGTTCTGAGAAAATTGAAATTTCTTTCAGAGCTAAGCATCTCGAGCAAAATACATTTCTAAAAGGATTGCTTAATGTGTAATTCAATGTCAGTTTTAAACAGGTGTTACTCTTTGTTTCCACTTCTGTAGGATTGCTGTCTTCAGTGACCTTAATTAATGACAAAGAGTTATGTAGCAAAATTAATTAAAGGACTTTAGCCTTTAATTTTTCATTACTAGAAGTAAAGTTTCTTTAGAAGTTCTTAATTCTACAAAATCTTGTGGAAGATCTCATACTGTCTTACTGAAAAAAATCTTTACAGTGTTTGGATTTGCTATTACCATATTTTTTTTGTTACTATTGCTTTTGAAATCAAGCAGATTTGATCATCAGCTCAGTTTAACAGTATTTCTTTCGCTGTTTCTTTTAAGAGGGCATTTTGAACATTTAATCTTCAGTACAGTATCGTTTTTGTAATAAATATTACCAGTTAATTACATTTTCTGGTAAAACCCCAAAACAAATTTTATCGATTCAGACACATGTTGATGTACATTAATCAAGCATATGTTTTTGTCAAAATTCAATTAACCGAGGCTTTCTGGAGCATTAAGGTACTTCAAATAAAACTTAATTTGGGAGTGCCTGCTATTGACCGATGCAGTGTGTATGTGCACATTGAGACATTACGGGAGTTTGTGATTCAGTTTATTTTGTATCTTTTTTTTCATGCATGTGAGTAATATCTAATATTTTTATAATTTCAGGAGTAGTGGAAACAGTGGTTTATCCAAACCATTAAAGGAAGAGCCAGTAATTGACTACTTTGATGTCCAGGATTGAAGTGATTGATGTAGAAACATTCAGATGAATCAGAATCACATAGATTATGATACAGAAGCTTAGAGGTGAAAATACTAAGTTATTGTGTGAGGGGCTTTTTGATTATCTGTCAAATGATCAGTTGTTCACCATATTCATAATTTAACATCTGAAGTTAGATTGATATGCTAGTTTAAAAAGTTAAACATTTCAACAGTTTATGTAACTGCATAATACCTAACAGTAGTATAGCTTTTTAAATCTGGGTTTGGTGCAATTTTGTATCTAATGTGCTGTCAGAATAATGTAGATTTTCATGGGTGACTTTGAAGCAAGAGAACTGGTGGTAAGCAAATATATTTTTGGAATATTAAAACCAACAGTAAATCTCAAATATTTATTTTGACATATCTCACACAAGTTAAAATGGACTAGAAATAATATGTGATAAAAACACTGGTTGGGATATTCTTAAGTATTTTCATGTTTTATTAATTCATTTTTGGGTTAATGTGGTAAATTTGAGAATTTGAGTTATACTTCTACATGGAAAGAAATATAAAATTTAAGTGTGAATATATACATAAATCCCTATTAAGAGCACAGACTTGCTTTGGAATCTGAAGAACCAGTATTTGGGGAAGGTGGGGAATTGAGGCTTACTCTAATTTATCTCAAATTTGATATGTTAAAAAAAGAAAATAAAAACAAGCAAAAACAAAGAAGAAAAACCAAAGCAAACAACAACAAAACCAACTCCACAACATGAGATTACTACTACTACTATGTTTTTAGTCAAGACCTTGAACAAAATCAGACACTACATATTATTTTGGTGTTCTGTGCATGGTTTTATTGCGGTTTAATTTTTTTTCTGTACTGTGCAAGCTTAAGATGAATGTGTGAAGTTTGGTTTAAGTGTGTTATGGATTTGGAATAATACTTGTAAAATTTATAAGACCATCTGCCTGAACTATTTGGCAATGGAAGATCTTTGTTTTATGGGAAATACCATTAACAAAATGGGATGGCAGTTTAAACACTGAAAGACACCGGAGTGGCCTCATGATGGTGAATTGTTTCCACATCTTGATTTAAGATAGGTGAGTAGCTCTCTGGGAGAGGAGATTGTAGGTCTGGTCAGAAGAGGTGGTACATCTCTGAATTTGAGTAATACCTGTTCTCCTGAGGAGAAGGTTTTTTGTATTAATAGCTTTGGGAACTCTGACACTGATGTATTCCAGTTCTTGTTCCTTGTGGCTGCTACGTGTAGCACTAGAGGTGAGTCCCCTGTACAGCATCAGAAGCTGATGCTAAAAAGGGGCTCACTGTGTTGTAGTGTGAGATTCATTGCCAAAAAATGGAAGGCATTTACTCATGCTTAGAGTTATCGTAAGACCCTGAGCCTTAACTATGAAGCATTCCATGGCTACATTTCAATTGAGCAGCTCATGAAACATGGAACAAGTAGAAAACTCACAGACCATATCTGTCCCCCAAAATGTTTTGAAAATAAAATGCATGCTATTACTGTATATTTTTGTAGGAGTTTATTATTTTGCATTTTTTAAAATGCAGTCTTAAATGTTACTAAACATTTGATGTGTTTCAGGTAAAACAGGTACCTTCAAGAGTGTTCAGGCCTTTATTTTGTATGTAGTGATTTAAATTTGTTTTACTTTATTGTCTAATACTTTGTGAACAGAAATTAAAAATAAATCAATATGTCTTACACTGCCCTTAATTTCTTAAGCAAATTATGGTTTGATTCTACAAAGTGTACTGCTAAGTTCAGCTGAAGAAATAAGTTACTTAGCATCTTTCCAGGAATGTATTTCTTCAATCCCAATCCCTGAGGACTGTATCTGTACCAGTGCTTGCAGACAAGTGCTGACTCAATGTGGCCAAATAAAGGCTATTTCTGGTTTTGAAACTCAGAGCTATGTTAATATAGCACTGATTTCTAGCTAGTAAGACCTCTAGGAAGACTTTATATAGTTTTGCTGCAAAGGTAGGTTCTAGACAGGAGTTGGCACACATGTCCAGTGAACTGAGTCAGGTGCATGTATACTGGAGCACACACAGGTGGTTTACTATAGGTAGACCTAACATTACAGAAAACCAAGGTGGTTTAGTTGATAAGAAATAGAGTAAAGCTGCAGCCTACTAACTTTTCACAGTTTCACATGAATATAGCCAAAACCATCACATTTGCACCTCTGATTTGAAATTTAAAACCTAAAAGGTTTTCATAGCATTATTTTCAGCTCTGTTTAGTGGAATTTTTATCAGATTATGGCATTAACATAAAAATTAGAGCTTTGGTGTGACACACTTCAGCAGTCAAGTTGCCACTGCTTATAATAAGAAAATGGAGGTAATCTCAGTTTCTCAGGCTAAGATTAATAAGTATTACTGAATCTGTTCATACTGAGAAGTCATACTTCTTATCACTTGCCTCTTAACTACATGAATGTTAAAACATTTTTATAGATCTGTATGTTACACATCTCTAAATCATGGCTATTGGAGCATACCTGTAGTTACAAAGCAATTCACAAGTACTGAATCTTTTTTTTAAAATGCATTTTAATAACTTGGTTAAAAATATGATAGCATTGATTTGCCTATGAAAGTAATTTTTCCCTGGAACTCAGCTACATAGCCTTAAGAAGGAATACAGCAAAGGCTAACAGTGGTGCTGTTCTCTCTGGTTTTGTTTGCTTTTGCTGCAATCTTTGACTTTCATATGGAATAGTAATAAAGGCTGGAGTTTTGATATATGTGAAAACTTAGCTTCATATTGCACGTGTGCCTCGTGGAAATACTTTTCAAATAGCTATTTTTTAAATCTGAGCTGGCCTTTACACCTTTTATCTAATAGAAAAATAAGTAGATAAAAGAAATCTTTGCATCAGTGAAGTCAGTGACAAAAATAATTTTGACATCTCTGTAACTTACAACTTCAGCTTTGATATGCTAAGAATTTTCCACAGCCCTAAGAATAATATTGTTTCCTGTAAATATATTTGAAGGAAGTACCTTTCAGTAAGCATCTTTTGAAATAAGTTATGTAATACCAGTTGGAACAATGCAATTTCATGAAGTACTTTTAAAACTGTGTTTAAAATGGGCAGATAGTTTGGCATTTGGGCTGTGCTGTTGCGTGTCTATATAGTTTAACATATTTAACGTGCTCTGAATATTCAGTATTTGGGTTTAACCTAAAATTGTATAAGATGCATAAGTAGACTTCAATATCACTGTTTCTGTGGCAGTTTTTACAGTATCTGCCTTATAATGAAATGAGCAAAGTAAACTTTTCTACAACGCTTGTTATTTGTTGAAAATTCATATTTAACTTGATTTTTTCAAGTTACTGATGTAAAATTACTTTCTTTATAAACCCAAAATAAATCTTAATTTAAAGTTCAGTGCTTTGGAATTGTTTGCAAACTTCATCTTGGTATTCAAGAGTTGGAAGACTGAGACATCACAGAGAAACAAGAGTAAAGATTTAAATGGACATTTGGGAAGTCCTTTTCCTCAAATTTTTATATAAAAGGTGTGATTTCCTGGATTTGAAGTGATTTCTAAATGAATGCTGTGTGGAAAATGAAGCAAGAGGGCTCCCCAGGAAATGGAGGGTATGCTGCCTTCTTGGAATTCAGAACTACAAGAGAGATGATTTTGGATAGAAATGTACATTTTGGTTATATGAAAAACCCTTTATTATGTCAGTCTAAATGCTACTTGGCAATAAAATGTATGATTTTAACTTATGGTCCCCTTATTGTTGTTTGTTCACCATTCAGTTGTAATGGTGACTGTAAGGCAGGTTGTGGGGAGGGTAAGTGAGGACTAATGTAACTTTAAGTCCCTGTGGGCATTAGATATAACAAATTCAGGATGATAAATGGGGGGTGGAGGGATGATGTAAAAACTTTGCCATCACAGTTCAGTAAGTGACAGGAAGATTCAAAAAACAAGCAGTCTGAAAATCAGAAGTTTGAAATAATTTGAACTGGCTCCTCCTGAAACTTTTAAACCTGGTCATGCATTTTCAGCAAAAGCCTGACCTGGTATTTCAGATGAAGTGCAAGATGGCTCATAGAAATTCAGAAAGTGATCTGAGATTGAAGAAACTCGGAAGACAGCTGAAAACCTTTTATCTTGCTACGTCAACTGTCTCTTAAGTTTGGACTTCCATTTCAGGTATTTTTGGAAGATGAGGATGGCATGTTGCAGGTATACAAGCATTGGAAAACATGTTAACTAGAAATCTTTGCCTGAAAAAAACACTTGCACTTCAGTTAGGTCTGTCATGGACTAGACGGAGACCAAATAAGTCTTCCTTATCAGTGTGTGCAAATGGCAGCAGAAGAGACAATCAGTTTTGCTTTCTGTTCACTTTTCCATGTTTGGAAATAGGCTTACATGGATACTATTGTTCAAATGTTGGGTTTCAAATATTTTAGTCTTTGTAGATAATGAATTCCCAGCAGAAGCCATCATATTTAACAAAAGCGGTTCTCATCCTTTACTAAAATGCTGAATTCCTAAGATGGTGGATGTGCAAATTTTTATGTCTATATACTTATTACTTAACCATAAACCAGAATATTAGAGCCATCAGAAAGGGTATATGTAGAGAGGCTGTATTTTGGACGCTCCCTGAGCTTTTGACCAGGTTTCTTAGTCTTCATCATCTCAAGATTTTTGAAGGAAGTAGTGCAGTGTCTTAAGCAGATGGAGAGACCATGTTGATACTGTCCTGCAAGAAGCAAGGTCCCAGAAGGATCCTGGGAATCTTTTGGTATTATCCATTGAGCTGCTGTTTCAAGCACTGTATTTTTATTATGTTTTTAAGTCAAGGTGTCTAATTTAAAGCTTCTGTGGAAAATACATGTCTCTTCCACAACAGAAAATTATTTTTACCACTGAAAGAATCTTTTTAAGAGCACAGATCAAAGCATAGCACCTTCCTGGTATTTCAGGCAATCCTCTTATCAGTTTAGGTGCCATGATGAGCTACTGTTGCCTTCTTTGGAGCTATTTTCAGTGAAAGGAAGTAGGGGCAAAATATGGCTGTTGTGTCGAGTCCTGCTATGCTTGCCCTTCCCAACTTTACTTTCTGTGGAATGTTCAGGAACTGCCCCCTAGTAAATGGTTCGGTTTTCTAATGGATCTAATGTGTGCTTACTCCAGTATCCAGTCATCTTGCTACATTCACATTTATTCCCTTAAAGTGTAGAAAATGTATTCTACTCAAAGAACTAGAGGACTTTATTTGTAAGGAGATGTAAGAAACTAAGCTACATCAGCACAGAGAAAAATTTATCTTAATAGAACACTTCTTATATGCAAGTCAAAAGGCTGTCTTTCAAAATGTGTGTGTAGAGTAAGCTAACGTGTTTTACTAGGGAGGGTTATCAGAGACTGAACTAGTTCATGCCTCAAATATTGATATAAAAGAGTTTTGCCCGTTATAGCAAAAACTGTATAAAGAAGACCATCCCTCCCTAAAGGATGCCTGACTAGAACTTTGG
The DNA here is from genome assembly GCA_013399195.1 of Dicrurus megarhynchus. NCBI lineage: Eukaryota > Metazoa > Chordata > Aves > Passeriformes > Dicruridae > Dicrurus > Dicrurus megarhynchus. The sequence goes on from VXAD01005615.1 coordinate 161,741, forward strand.
ACTGAAAGTCAAACTGCTGAGATTAGATAAAGGGAAAACCCATTCTTCAATCACCTGAAACAAACAAGTAAACAAGGAAAAGAATGTGAGCCAAACCCAGCAGTCGTGCCAAGAAACATCTCTGGCTTGCTTCAGATTGGGGGAGGCTGTAGCCCACAGACCCATTTGCTGGGAGCCAGTTTGCACAGATTTTCCCCCAACTGGGGTGGGGGGAGGAAGTTTTGGTGTGTTGTAACCTCTGCTCAGGGGCACTGAACCCATCCTCCCTTACACAAACTGGCTATGAAGCCCCCAACCCTGGGAAGGCCACATCCACAGGACATTCACGCGAGGAGCAGCTGAGGGGGTGCCTTAATCCATCAAAGACCCCCCGAAGTGCCCCTCCCAGAGTCATTCCTGGAGCCTTGCACCGCAGAACTGCACGTGATGCAACAAACCCAGAGTCTGTTGTAAGAGACAATGGCAAACTTCCCCCTCCCAGGGAGGTGCCTGGATTTTCCTGCCTAGCCTGAGCATGTATTAAGCCATCGGATTCTATGCTTTTTGGGAGGGACCTTCACCACCAAGAAGACCAGCTGGAGAGGATCCATGGAGCATTGTTGGGATCCACGGAGTGGTGATATTTTCCTTATTCTGTCCCTGTCACTCCCTTTCTGTCCTCCCCACCTATTTTCTACTTCTTTCTTTCTTTCTTTCTCTCTCTCTCTCTCATATTTACTATCAAATAAAACCCATACTATTGTCACTGGCATATGGTCTCGTTGGCACCTTAATTTGGGCGGAGGCATTTCTAAGAACTTTAATAACTGGATCTTGACAAGCATTACTTATAAATCTAAGTTCTAGGAAGTAAAAGCTGTGGTGAAAACTCTTGGATGTTGGATAGTCACCTATCAAACAGTACAGTCAGGAAAGTACATTCTCTCCATTCAAGGCACCTAGACAGCCCATTTTTTTTTCTTTTAACAAGCAATTCAAGGAATTTTCAGAATTTACTGCTTACCCAGTAAGTTAGATACCTCTTATTAAGAAATGCTGTTTCAGGAAGTGTTAATTAAAATCTTCAGTCAGTGCAGTAACTCCTGTTAAGTACTGGCTCAGGCTGATGTTTAAATTCAGTATGTTGGCATCAAATAAACAGGTGCCAAAGTTTCTAGTTAAGTGTAATTGCTTGGGAAAGACAGTTCAGCAGCTTCAATCAAAGTCTTCTGCAACTTTAATTATATTCTATTGTAGTCAGCAGTGATTAAACAGGTATTGGATTGAAATATCAAATAATTCATTAATTTTTATATAAGGTGTATTTTTGATAACTTTATTAGACATTTAAGGAGTGTATGTCTTGGCTGTCAGCTGATAGTCAATTACTTATTAAGTGAGTAATGTACTTACTAAGAATTGATAAAGCCCCATATGAAGTTAATTGTTTAGTCCATGGTTTTCCTGGTTTTTTCCAGTCCTGGCCATGAGAAATTATTTTCATCTTCAGCCTAAATGTGTACAAAGCCATGCATGTCCAATGAAATAACGTGATGCAATTGTACAGGCTGGAGCTCGTTGTCTAGATAGCAGTTTTATGTAAGAAGCCTGGGGATCCTGGTGGATGGTGAGTTAACTGTGAGTTACCCTTGTGGCAAAACCAGCCATGGTCTCTGCCTGGATTAGTAAGGACAAACACAGCAGGTTGAAGGAAGTCATTACTCTCTATTCAGCACTTGTGAGATGACTTGTGTAATACTGGGTCCAGCTGCGGACTCCCCAGTACAAGAAAGACCTTGGCTGAAACAAGTCAAACACCAAGTTTGTCAGGAGGCAGGAGTACATGATGTGACATAATGGAGAGGTTGAAGACGCTGGATTTGTTCAGTCTCAGAAGGGAAAATATGGAAATCTTATTGCAGTCCACAAATACCTAATGGGATGTATAGAGAAGACAGAGCCAGAGTGTACAGTGAAAGGGTGAGAGGAAATAGAAGTTGAAACATGAGAAATTTTTACTTGATACACACTTTTATGAGAAAGGCGGTAAAATACAGGATGAGTTTACTCAGATATGTTACAGAATTGTCTTCTGTGAAGACGTTAAGAACTCAATTATATGGGATCCTGAACAACCTTCTTTAACTGGACATGCTTGGAGCAGGAAATTGGACTACATCACCTCCATGAAGTCTCTTCCAACCAATATGATCCTACAATTCATGGCCAACTTAAGCTATGCTTTTGACTCAGTTTTGTCCTTGAGCTTTAGCAGTTCTTTTTCTACATACAGTGTTAGCTGCCAAAGGTGTGTGTAGAGATGCATTAATAAAGTTCTCTCCATGTCTTTGCTGGGTTTTCTTGATCTCCCTGAGTTCCCTTTTAAACAGGCTGTTGAATCTCTTTATCATCTTAGTCTTTTTATTCACCTTTTTGAATGTACCATACAGTCTCCAGAAATTATTAGCTATTCTATTAATATGCTAATATCTGTGCTACATTTTGTCTTTTTCAAGAAGATCATGATTGGTTAATTGATAAAAGAGGTAATTCTGCAGTCACATTGAAGTGTTCAATGCTAATAGCTCCTTGATGGTTGTTTTGTTCCAAATTTGATATCTCCTAATCTTTTGTTGTTGTTTATTCTGATACAGCTTTTGTACTCGTCTAATGTTAACCATTCAGTAGTTTTTACACATTTATGGGTAAAATATCTTCTGGTAGAACAGAAAGGAGTGAATGAAGGAAAATCAAATGTTCATGTTTTTCTAGGACCTTATAAGCTGTATATGCAATGTTGTAACTCAGTTTTGATAAGGCTGTAATTTTTCAGTTACTACAGTGTTTGCAAATTCAGACTATTATAGTTAAATTCAAATATTAATTTTGGGGCAAAGAGCAAATTTTAACATTTATTCATTCTAAGTGAATGAAAAATTTATTTTAGTGCTTCATAGCAGTTCTTTTGCATCAAAGAATGTATAAAATTGAAATAATGTAGAAACACATTGGCTTGAAGAGAGAGCTCTTGGTATTCTGAGATTAATAAAGCATTCTTTAAGTATTACCTGATATTTAATTCCTTAATGAGGACATACTTTTAATGGCCAAACAGTTTCTGTCATCAAAAACTTACTTAAGCAAGGTCAGTTTATTCTGTGGAATGGACATCTTACCTATATCAAGAAGTTATAAAAAGGCTTGTTTTCAGAAGCAAAAGGGTTTGCAAAATAGTGTAGTGACAGATGTGTTCCTCTTCACATGAATATAAACTAAAAACTGCTACCCTGTAAAATATTTTTCAAAACAATATCCAGGTCTATAAATTGAAAATATAATTATGTGAAAGAAATTACTGTCAGTAAAAACTACTTTACAACTATGCACATTTAGAGCTAAGACTTTCCCTTTTTTCTACTAATGTCACAGCTGAAGAGTGCAATTTTGGAATTACTCCATAGCACACTGGCTCTAATCAGTTACTGATTCCTCTTTGGTCGTTCAGTTCAAATTCAGTCTACCAGTAATATCAGTAATGTTCTTTACTTGCTCTAGGTATTAGACTCCCTGATTGTTACTAGGTGGGAAGTTTGGCCATTGCAGGTGCAGAGTGGGAGTATGGGCCCATATGAATCTATGCCAGGAGTAGTTTTAGGAAAACAGATTGGGCAGGAGAGAGGACTCAGGTCATGACTGGTGGTTTTAATTCCAAGGTTCCTGGAAGATTGTATTATACCTGGCAGTCTTTTGTCATACGGATTACCAAAAAAGATGGAGAACACTGGAAGGGTATGGGAATGATTGATTTCTTTATGCTTGTAGATATGAAGGTAGTAAACTGTATATGAATGACACTGAAATCTGGTCTGGAGTCATATGCATGGTACTGTTGAGCTTGGCTTCCCCAGAATAGGTCGAAGGGTGTAAGAAGGCCAGGAAAAAGCAGTTTTGGCTGAGATAAGGGAGAAAGAAAGCAGGGGGGTAGTGTATGTTCTCAGGAACAAAGGCATTGTCATTCCTGCAGCCTAGGAGTTCATGAGGTATTCAGAGAAAGAAGTGACATGGAATGCAGAAAATGTTGGTATTTTCTGCTAAAAGGGCAGAAAATCAGGCTTTGCTCTGTTTCTGGGAGGAAATAGACTCACAGTGAAGAGAAAAGAGCAGGACAAAGTGAGGAAAGGGATGCATAGGCAATAGTATTCCTTGTTGCAGGGGGTCTGATGCTGGTCAGCACCAGTATGCCACAACCTTCCTAGAGAGAGCGTTCTGCAAAGAACAACTCTTCCAGCGGCATTGGCAAGCCTCCCTGGACAGCGAGTGATCTCAGCAAGGTGTAACGATTTCTTAGCTACAAGTGATTTCAGCTCTTGTGATTCAGCTCTTGGTGATATCACCCGAGGCGAACTCGGGGACAGAGAGACAGGAGCTCTGTATGGCATTTCCACAGAGGTTTTATTGTCCAGCAGTCCCTGTGAAGGGGAAGCCAGGGACAAACACTCCCTGATTTTGGGGCAGACTCAGGGCCTTTTTATGGGAAAGGCAAGGGGTGGGGTAGAAACCATTTAGCCAGGTGGGTACAAGGTATTACCATAAGGAAGCAAGGCATGCTGGGGGTGGTTCACTTGATCACCGTAACCTAGAAGTAAATTGCTTATCTGTGGAGAGAGTCCTTTTACCCTCAGTCCTGTATCTTCCAAGGGAGGGCCTAGGGCTCACAGGCCTCCACAATTCCTGAGTGTATTGCAGCCAGGGCAGCAACCAACAATTCATTTCAAAAACAAATTAAGCTGACCTGGGCATTTGGGGAGTGTGGGCACACGTTCTGGTGGCACACTAAGGGACAAAGTTGCTTGAAACAAGAATGGGAGATTTAGGCAAGCATGAGCTAATGACTGAAGACTTCAATGAATGGAGAAATATAGGTGAGTTATGCTTAGGGTTCATGACTGCACCAAAGGTGAAGAAGTTTTGCATGGTAGGCAGTGGGGAGAGGGGAGAGATTGGGATGATCCATTCCTCCAGACTCTTTACATGATGTTTGTTACACTTTGATGAGGCACAATTGGTGAAACCTCCCTCCTTTGCCAAATGTAAGGTGGACACTCAGCCAGAGTCTGGCCTGCTTTAAAGTGTAAGCTAAATCACAGAGGAGTGGATGGGAATGTAGTACACTGACAATTCAGGGGATTTTAGAAGTTCATTTTGCAGTGGGCTCTGAGTTCTGACAGATTAGCCCAGGAGAAGCACAAAGTGCTTCTTGGGTCAAGTACCAGACGACTTCCTGGTTTTAAGGTGAACAATGTATCAGGTAATGGCATGGAGTTACAACCTATCAAGATAACAGAAAAAAAAATTTCGTCATTTAGAGGGAAAATTTTGTTCATCCTTTAGACCAATGAGTATTAGGGGGACTGGTGAATTCTGGTTGATTATCACTACTCCTCTCACTGTAAATATAAATTCTTTTCTATTCTTTTAGAGCAGCCAGAGATGACAGAATGGATCCTCTGTTATGCTCTGTGAGATGCTGCTCCTTTCACTAAACATCTTCTTTCATACGTTCCTGTGGTTATAGAACATTGCTTACAAAAGAGAGTAACTTAATATTTTGACTACTATTTATAAACCCCATGTGATTTTAATCTATTGAGATTTAAGTTCTAAGGCCAGGCACAGTGGTTGCACAACAGCTTGTGCAGTTTTCAATGCACAGGAGCCCAATGCTAGAATTAACAAATTCAAAAGACTGCTCGTGTTGTGGATTGTCCTAATGACTTTCTATTTGTTGTGTAGCACAGTAGAATTGTGGCTGGACTTCTGATATTTACAGGGCAACAGAAAGGAAGACAAGTAGTATTGTTTGAATACACAGGGAGGGGAACCCCAGGACAAATTCCTCACTCTTATTACTGGAATGACATTTGCACTCAATTAGCAATCCTACTAAATTCTTTCATTTTGCTGCCATGGGTAGTAACCCTACGTGTAGTACATGCTACAACAGTGGTCTGGGCCACCTTGGGGCTAAAAAGCTAGACTGTGACAGAAGGAGAGCTGTATATTTTACAGACGTCCTTATGAGACATGAGCGGGCAGTCTGAGCCCGAACAGCTTTTCATAAAAGACCACATGAGCCAGGGCCATGAACTGAATTTCAAGTTTCATTCTGAGAATGTTGGTTGTGGGAAAGCACCCTTTACACACAGCTATGGGGGAGATGACAACTTGTAGGACTGATAATACCTGTGCTGGAAGCTTGTGATTTTGTTTGATGTTTCAAATGAAAAACAGAAGACTAAGAATTAAATAAATACTGTACAGTTAGACTGTAATTACTAATTATCACAGCATAATTACTGTGGAAGCAGCAAGACCAAGGGTCTGGGTTGCAGTCTACAGGCACATGGCCTTGAGACCACAGCTACAGCTGAAAAACCAAAGATGCCAAAAAAATAATGGGGTTTTTGCAGAGTTGAAGACCGTGGTTGTTATTGGGTAGGGAGGACTAGCAGACAAGGTAGAAGGCATAAAAATGCTGGTGTTGCAAATACTTTTGGCCCAGCAAAATATATAACTGATACAACAAAGACTGCTCATTAGTTGAGGCTAAAAATATCTGCATCTTTCAAGAGAGTGTTTATGGCAACTGCAAGTCCCACAAGTGTAAACTGCTTTTCTGAGTCTGCTAGGCAGGGGACATGTGTCCTTATAGGAAAGGAGTTCCGGGAAGGAGCACCCTGGATACTGTGCTCACCTTACAGAATAGGGGGCTATACCCATTGTGAACAAGTTCACAATGACTATGCCTACCGGGAGAGGGCACTGGCAGCACACACAAGTTCTGGTGGGGTATTTAAAAGCTCAATGTTACTTTTACACCCAAATGTAGCAGAGGAGGTAGAGCAGGAGGCATCAATGTTAATGATACATCCAGGTGTTTGGGGCTAGGCAGTATGTAGAAGAATAGAGATTTGTAAATTTAGGCTATCATTTAGGTATCATTATTGGAATTACATGAAATATTTTAACCACTCATGCCAACTGTTCAAACATGGTGATTATGTTCAGCTTTATCTTGTAGCTGTCAACATGTACAATCCTCCATATTCTTCCGCTACTAATTTAAGCAATATGAAAGCAGAGGGAATTTTAGACTGCATCAGTACCTCTCCTACAGAGTAAATGAGTTGTGGTTTTGATCAGATTTTCCTCTTGGCTATCATCACTGTAAAAGCAGTTGGAAGTATAGGACGCAGAACTGTAGTTCATCTGCCATTCTAACCATAGAGAAAAAGAAGTACTGTTTAATTGAGCTAAATAATGGTGACAATAACCTTTGTTTTGCTTAGAGTCTCACAGGACTTACAGAAGGAGGGATCAGATGTACATATGCTAATTGGTGCAAAAGAACTGCCTCACAAATTGGGGTGGTCTGTGCATAGGATGGTCATACTGATTGAGATCTTGCCTGAAGACCCTCTGCATGTTATATCATAGGGGGAAAAAAGTGTTGGGATATTTTTAGCCAAACAATCACCATAGATGTCCCAAGACCTCCTTCCTCCTTTCACACGATCAAAATTATCACAGGGTTAGGGATATCAGAAAGTTACTTAGGGCAGAAAATGTTGGTGCTCTATTTGTATTACGGTTGGTAACTGTCTAGAAAGACATATTGCCAGCTCTGCCTATCACATGACTCTGCAGTTAATGTGAATGTGAAAGTAACTTGCCCAGGTTGCAGACTGATGTCTGGGAATGTTTGCAGAAGCACAAGGCCCTGGCTATTAAAAACCAAACTGTTAATTTGGCTATGATTTTTTCATGACAAATGGAAAGTTTGCGTGGAAAACATCGAAGATAAAAAGGCTAAAAAAGTGAAACATGTTATGGATAGATCTGTAATGTAAACAAAACCTGTGCTTCATCCCCATGTCAACAGAAACAAGAGGCAGGGAAGTGCTATGTTTTTGATGACATAGAGTGTATGCAGAAAAGTGGGACTTCCACCCCTTATTTAGTACCATTTACATCATACTCAGGTCCCACACTATTCCATACAACCTCATTAACCAGCTTCCCCTTCCCATTCTTTGATATAATACACAGATACTGTTCTCTTAGTCTATAGACCACCCCTGCAAAATGTCTATAAAATGTGTTAAAAATGTCTGTTGAATTCATTTAGTCCATTACGTTGGGCTCTATTTCTTGCTGCTTGTTACTGGGCACCAAAGCCAGCTCAGGTCAAGTCGCTGCTTCCTGTAAGGCTTCTCCTCCATTGCCTCAGGTGGTTTCTGCTGTACTAATTCCTGTACCACACAATTCAAATCATAGTTTACAACAATTTAAAGGTACATCCATTACAATCTCCATCCCTAGTCCTTTTGGGCCAGGTTATAGTGTCTAACATTGCAATTAACTCCTTCCCTTGTCCCCAGCCTGGCTAAAAACAGAGTGTTCCCGCCAGAGTCCACTTTTAGTGTAGTCCACATCACAGTCCTGCATGGGCTGCAGGAGACAGCTGCTTCACTATGGTCTCCATAATGGGCTGTGAGGGCATCTCTGCTGCCCCTGCTCCAGTGTGGGGCCATGGGAGACAGTCCTCGAACTTCTCCAGTGTGGGTCCTTTCCATGGGCTCCAGTTCTTCGCTAACTGCTTCAGTTATAATAAGGTCATAAGGTCACAAGTCCTGCCAGAAAACCTGCTCCAATCACAGCATCTCATGTAGCACAGCCTTCTTCAGGCATTCACCTGCTCTGGCATAGGGTCCTCCATGGGCTGCAGGTGGGTCTCTGCTCCATCATGGACTCATTCATGTCGCAGTCTGTTCAGCTCAAATTCACACTGGAATTTCAACCTGGCCAGCACAGCAGAACAGAAACAGCAGCAACATACTGGCCATCTGCCAGCCCAGGCACATCACCAGGGCTGTTATCAAAATGTTCCCAGGCACAGGACAGGAAAGTGATAAGTAGTACAGCAATACAGCAAGCACCAAAAGCAAAAAACAACCACTAATGAGCAGTAGACTAATATGCAAGGGAGCCCCATGGCAAGCACAGGAGCCTGCTGATTACTAGCTAAACAGCACTAATAGCTATGAATTCTATTTTGCACATCCCAATCAAATCTGTCATTATCTTGAACACTTTGTGCCCCACATTGGGTGCCCAAAAGGACTGTCATGGTTTAACCCCAGCCAGCAACCAAGCCCCACACAGCCACTCACTTACTCCCCTACCAGTGGGACCAAGGAGAGAATGGGACAGGTAAAAGCTAGAAAACTCATGGGTTGAGATAAAGACAGTTTAATAAGGAAAGCAAAAGCCATGTACACAAGCAAAACAAAACAAGGAATTAATTCACTGCTTCCCAAGGGCAGGTGGGTGTTCAGCCACCTCCAGGAGAGCAGGGCCCCATGATGCATAGTAGTTACTTGGGAAGACAAACATCATCACTCTAAACATCCCCTCTCCTCCGTCTCCCCCTACTTTATATAATAATCATGATGTCATATGGTCTGGAATATCTCTTTGGTCAATTTAGGTCACCTGTCCTGGCTGTTTCTCCTCCCAGGTTCCCATGCACTTCCAAACATCCTTGCCAGCATGGCAGTACAAAAAGCAGAAAAGGCCTTGGCTCCGTGTAAGCACTGCTTAGCAATAACAAAAACATCTCTATTATCATCACTGACATTGGCATAAATCTAAAACATAGTCCCATACCAGACACCATGAAAAAAGTTGTCTATCCCAGCTAAAGCAGCGCAAAAGACGTGTGCTTTCATACCCATGTTAAAAGAAACTAGAGGCAGGAAAGTGCTATGGTTTTGATGATATAAAGTGTATGCAGAGAAGTGGCATATATGTTCCAAATTATACTTTGCAATGGAGCTAGCAGCAGGACCACAGTAGGATGCTGTCTGCTCTGCCTCTGCCCCTCTCTAGCCCAGCTTCTAGTCTGCTAAGAAACTTGCAAACTTCTTAGCCAGCACCAAAGGGCCCATGGTTCCCACCTATACATACTCCCAAAGTAGGCATTTTTGTTCTGTTTTTCCATTTTAGTGTTCAGTGTGGCCTGTATCTTGCTGCCCCAGGAACTGCCATGGTCATCCTGGCAGCTTGCATCAGGGTACACAGGGTCTCCTGATCAGACTTACAGGAGTAGCCTCTTTGCATGCGGCAGAGATTTGGACTTGGAGATTTCTTGGTGGCCTTCTAAGACTGGGGTATAGTCCTCCTGCATGTTCTAACTTGCTAGTGTTTTTAAGGTTAGGGGGTTAGGGTATGTTTTTAAGGTTAGGGGGACTACCCTCCTAGACTTCTATTATTACTGCTAATATTACACTAATCAAACAGTGTAAAATCTGTAGGCAGTAGTCTTGCAACAGTGTCACCAAAAAAAATGATGGAATCTACACATTTCAGGAATACCAGAGGAAAGGCATAGGTGTAACCCTGCAACTCTTCTCCATTTCTTCCCTGCCCTCACTAGGATCAACACTGCATCCATTTCCTGCCTTTTCCAGGTTTGCCAGTCTCTCAGCTAGAGAGAAAGTCACTCATTTCTGTCCATTCACGCCTAAATATGTGTTATATAATTATGACAGTTGGTTCCTCCCAGTCTAATTCTATGTAATCTTTCTTGTGGACAGTTTATTTCACCTATGCTTTTTTATTCCATTGTGAGACTATGTCTTCTTCACAATGTCTGTGTTTAAAGGGGGATCTTGCAGTGGTTTCTGAGCTAATTGTGCGATTTCTGACTCCTTTCTCTGATATTACTTGCTGTTGCCTGTTTCCCTGGGTTTGACAGGATGAACAATCAACTCTGACTAAAGAGGTGTTCCAGTCTCCTTATTCAAATCCTACAGGAATTATAACTAGGTTAATATATCAGGGTGTGTATATACACACTTTACACAGTATACACACACTTTATAAATTATAAATTATGTACATTATATATATATTATATATCAGGTAATGAAGTCTACAGTAACAGTAATTTTATATATTTAAGCCCTTAATAATTAAAGGAAAAATGTATTCTTACAGGCAACAGAATGTCTAGAGTGGGAGTGACTTAAGACAATTTTTCTCTCCAGATATATTCTCTCTCTTCAGATATATGTTGTTTTATGTAGCAGAGTGATGAAAGATAGCATGTCCCAGTTCAAAATTACACATAATTTCCTTGACTGGGACCATTTTCTTGGCTCCAAACCAGGTCATATTTCTGAAGAGTTACAAGGCTTTTCTCAGCCCACAGCCTTTTCATACAGTTTTCCAAATTTCCACTTAGAAGACAGCTCAAAGTGTAATGTTTTAAAGGATGCTACGACTCAAATTAGGACTTTCCATTACAGTGTAAGCTTTATTCCTATAAGGCAAAACTGGCTGATGTTGAGGGCTTATCTCTAAAGAAAATCTGCAATAACAGGTTGTCGTAGAGATGTAGACAGTTTTTCTAAAATCAATTAGCATTTCTTAGTCAGTAAGCTTGCAGCACACAGTCTCTAGATGTATGATCAAAGTCCACATAGCAGGCACAACCTAACCTGTTTTCCTGGGATCCACCACAGTAGTGTGTCACTGAACTACAGTTAAATTTAAAAAAAATCTCTTCTAAAGCCTGGTGCTTGTTCCTATGCTCTTTGGTCACCAAAAGATGCCATTTCAGCACCAGTTGCTTCTCTGCTTCAAACCTGGGTGAAAAATTTCCCTTGGTTCTCAGTTGGAAAGATGTTATTTAAGCATGCTTTACTTCCTCAGGCTATTCTGAGAGGTACTGCCTAATTATATTCCACTGGGTGACAGTATACAACAGTATGGAGACACTGAGGCATGATTGAAAAAAAAATTCCACAGAGATTACGTATTCCCAAATATTGTGAATATTATGATTTTTAATAAACAGTAAATCTAAGATATTAGTTTTTACACTTATTTAGTTGAACACAGTTCCACAAAGAGAATGCAGGTTAGTATTTCAGCATGACAAGCTGTATCATAATTTTAGTCAATATTCAAATTTGAAACTGTAACTGCAGCTATTATTGTTTAAAGATTAGCAGTTTTCTGTTGGTTTGCAAGATCATTATGTTGGCTAGTTTCCCTGATACATAAAAGATATTTGCTGTCTTCATTGAGAAATAATTGGTCAGAATCAGCTTGTTTGTTTAGACTCACTTCACTTCAGACAAAACAAAGAAGGTCCTAATTTTGCCCGTGTCCTCTTTCAGCAGACATATTAAAGAATATGCCATTTAACAGTCACTAGTCAGTAAATTAAAAACAGAAGGTGAAGCACCCAGTTTTAGCATAATAACGTGCTATTTGGAGTACTCCAGGAAGATTCTAAGTATTTTTTGCCTAAAGGGATTCAACTGTGCTATTTGCACATACTTAATGAGTATGCAAGAAACTACTCCCCACCCTTTCTACTGAAAATGTAATACGGTCTGGCAGAGAACTCACTCTTCCAAGGAGTGAAAATCAGGGAACCATACTGTGTTGCTGCTCGGTGATGAGGACTCTCACTGGGCAGAGGGACTCCTAGCATTGAGTTGAGCATAATTTCCCTTTGGAAGAAAAGCAGTGTAATTGGATTATGCAGGGTTTTTTTTCTGCCGAGTACTCTGTGTCAGCAGAATAATAAAACACAGTTAAAACAAAGTCATATTAAAGCAAAAATATTAACTTCTATTGTATCATTTTAGTGTTTTTACCTGCCACTCATTTGACAAAGTATTGTTCTTTAAGGAACTCTGTATGTTTTCCTATTATGATTCTATGTTCTCCTCACTTATTTGACCTTATGAAACTAGTTTCACAATTCATTTAAATCTTGGCAATGATTAACCTACAGTGCTTATGTTGCAAGTCAGCTCAACTGTGTCTGCTAGCAGGTGCCATTGAGAGGACGGAGAGGGTATTCATTTTGTCAGAGAACATCTTCAAGAGATACAATTGTTTTAAATACTTTAATGATGTTTTCCCTCCCTCAGAGTCGTGGTTCAGCAACGACAAAGAGGAACAGGTGTATGTGAAAGTCATGCCGGTGTAAGCAAACATATTTATTTCCTGCTTCAGCCTGTAGAGAGGTTTGCACTGCAGTCTTTTTAGTCAGTAAAAGTAGTTTATTTCACCACTTCTGTAACTAATAAAACTTGCTCCAGCTGGCACAGACTGTGCAAGTCAGAAAAATTGACTATGCGTACTCTAAAGGTGCATCTCCACAATTTTGGCATCTTTTCCACACAACAACCTCTCAGCTCAAGGAGTAAGTGAAATGGTACATCAAGTGTACAGAGAGAGAAAGGATGGAAAAGTTAATTCTGCAAGTGATGTTGAACAATGCAACAAGAATGAACAGAAATTAGAGCTTGCAGAGTTCTAAGACAGCAGTGCTGTTATAGGCACCATAACACAGGCTTAGCCTTTTTCATAGTGAGAGATGACTCTCATTCTGTTTTATCACCAAGGAAAGAGGGAATCTGTTTTTATTAATATTCTGTTAGTGTTTCCTGTATCGCATAGCAAACTACAGGACCTAGGTTTCATGATGTCCCCATAGCACATAATACTGACATGGTGAGGCAAAAGTAGAAAAGAGAGAGCAGAAGTAGAGACTGGAGGCAACAGATATTTTACAAGCTTTCTAGTAGCCTTCTATTTTTCTGCTTTGTTAAGAAGCAAATTGTGTTGTACCTAGTTGATGTGAGATAATGGTTGCATTTTTACAAAATCAGAAAGCAGTGTGTGAAGAACCTTTGGAGGTCATTTAGTGCAGACTCTTAACACTAAGGGTGAACTTCAAGGGTAGAGCAAGTTATTCAGGGCCTCATTCAGAAGAACATCAAGGAACACTCAGGCCTGTCTGCTCCTTTTGGGAGAGAAGACAAACCACAATAACAAAAGCTAGTACAGTAGGAGATTCTCCAGCCACTGGTTCCACAGTGCCTAAGTGAGACAAGCAGGCCAGGCTCTGGATAACAAAGCTCATGGTGAAGCAGAGCTGTGATGGAACTTAAGGCAAGTACATCTATGCTGTAGATCACACAGGGACAGAAGGCCCAGGCCTGAATTTAAAGGGAGTCCCTTGATCCAGGGACAGAGAATGTGAAGTTAAAAGTGTCTCAGGTGAGGCTGGTCAGCGCAACTTTGGCCTATTAGTACATTTAGGGTCTTTGAGAACAAGTTTTAGATATCACTAAGATGGAGAAGGATAGAAACAATAGCTTTTTTTGGTAAGTTTCTTCATAAATGAGGATACTAAATCAAATAAGATCGCTCTCCAAATAGAGGAAATTCAGCTCTGCTGGTTGGAACAAATCAATCTGAAGTTGCAAAAGAAATTTGTCTACTGTGGCCCTTTCAAAAATCCTTCTGGACAATTAAGCAACATCATATGGCATTCCTGGCGTTAAAATACATAATATGGTTTCTTTGTATCTGATCATTGACTTTGGTACTGGTCCTTGGGACAACCTTTATCCCTTATCTTTTGGGGAGTTTGTCAGCTTGTCTACCTGCTATCTTGCACTTTGGAAACTTCCTCTTTTGACCACTGTAAGTTAGTGTCTAGAAAGGCAGAATGCCTATTCCAGGTGCCAGTGTCAGAGAGGTCGATGTACACACCTCTTTGCTTTGTTGTTTATCCATCTCATCTCTACAACAAAATAGAAAATATGCAGGTTTCATAGAGTCAACTGAAGCTGCGAATTTAAGAAATGAAGCTATCTGTCACAGCACCTTAGGGGTCTGCCCAACCTCATGGACTAAAAAGCACCATAAACTATCACCATGTAAACTTATGACAAGCTCAACTCAGTCTGAAGATTTCTACAAAGCTCAACCATGACCTTTTTTGCTTTAGCAAACCAATACAACTCTTGAGTCTCACTCTTTTTACAGAAGCCACAGGACTTTACTGTGAAAGATAAAATTGTCATGCAAAGCCTGCCCATGAGCCAACAGCATTGCTCTGTTAGCAATTCAAGTACAATCAAGTATGTGCATTTAATGAAAAGTGACTCAGTAAAGGATTACAAAGAAAATCTCAATCTCATTAAAAACCTGTGTTGTGATATCAGCACATGTGTGGTATATCATTACTCGGTAAACATGCTGGCATTGTAAATATATGTGACACCCCTAGTTTCCTCAGCCTTTGGTTAGCAAAGATTCATATATCTGCTGAATGGAGAAATAGTTGTGTTCCAAGCCTTTTATAAGTAAAAATACTTGCCACTAATTTTGCAAATATTGTTCAATAATTATATATACACAGGTGGTTTTGTGATGGTATCCTAACATGCTTCGTACTGTAGTGGATTCAACTTCCTAGATAAACCAGCAAAGGATCCTCCAAAGTGTTCTCTTATCAATGTGTTTATTATTTATATGAGGAGTCAACCATGCTGATTGATGTTATATTTCAGTAGCATTCCACCTTCATACCAGTTTGTGCTCTTCTATCAACATACTCTAACCCTGGAAGACTGAACTGATTTCTTTAATATGGAGAGGTTATATAGTGTTTCTGGAGCTGCTGCTGGGTATTCCATATTCATAAAACAGTGTGAATACACCACTATGGTCTTGTTCAACCTGCCTAAAAAGTAACAGTTCACTACTTGAATTGACTGTGTTGGCAATAAACAATTTAATCAGGTTTCCATAGAATTCTATTTCCATGTGCTCTGAATGCGAGACAGACACACAATCTGATACTTTGCTTCAGGTGTCTTGATCACCATAGATATGAAAAAGCATTGCAGCATCTCTGCAGAAATGCTCTAGGCATGACCACTTGGGCAATTGACACTCTCTAGCTCTCACAAAGTTAGTTCATTGCAATGTGCTAAGATGAACCTGTGTTCTAGATGACAGAAATAACAGACTGTAAGGAATCAGGTAATGGGAGGTTATGATGCCCCTCTTCTCTCACTGAGGAGGCACAAGTAGGTAACAAATGAAGTCTTAGAACAGTACCACTTGGCATGGTGCACAGGACTCTGAAAAACACTTGTTAGACAGGAAATAAAAAGCACAGTGCAGATGGCTTGCATTTTAATAACAGTAAAAGACACAAGTTCCTGAAGAGTCAGGAAGATCTGGCAAAGGTCAAACTGAAAAGGTGTCAGACTCAATTTGGGTTACACTGTATCCTTTTTGGAGTTACTTCTTCCCAAGATGAATTTTCACTTCTTGTAGTCCTGATCCTGATGTATTTATGACTGCATTATACAGCCTTTATCTTTTCAATTCAGATTACAAATGTTTTCTGCCATTACTTACTGCAATCATTGTGACCCACAGACTTAACTAGAAAATCTAAATGACTGATGAAAAAAGCATCTGAGAAAATCCTAATCTTCCCTGTTTTACACTTTATTTTCTTTCTGCTTCTGCTAACAGCTTAA
The DNA here is from genome assembly GCA_013399195.1 of Dicrurus megarhynchus. Classification (NCBI taxonomy): domain Eukaryota; kingdom Metazoa; phylum Chordata; class Aves; order Passeriformes; family Dicruridae; genus Dicrurus; species Dicrurus megarhynchus. Next base: position 178,153 of record VXAD01005615.1, read on the forward strand.
GATCTTCCAGAAAGCACTTTTGAAATATATGGGAAGTATATGCAGTTAATTCCATAGAAATTTCCAATCAATTTTCCATTGGTACCAAACCAAATGCCTTGGCTATTTTTCATGTGGACTGTAACTGTTCAGACACATTATTTTGTCCCCCAAAATTTAAGGATCATGATAATCTTTCCCCAAAACAAAATTATCATTAAGCCAGTTAGATCAACTTTCCTGAGCCACTCTTTCTTCTTTTTAAGTATTGATAACTCAATATTGACAAAGACAGTCATTCCCTTTCTTGAAATTTTCCCTATTTTTCAAGATTTCTAAAGATTTTGAGGTTTCTAAAAATGCAACATTCCTGAGTTCAAGAAGTCAGTGGCTAGTTTATTTTCAGTTTCACATGCATAAACTGCATTAGTCCTGATGACTTGAAAAATATTAGCGATTCTTGTCAGTCACATAGACTGTTAGGCATTCTTCTTTCCTTCTTTGCTATTTCTGACTTTGCTTTTTTCTGTGACAATAGAGGTATTCTTTTTCTTTCTAGTGATTTACTACTAATATCTTAGTAACATCAAAGATAGTACAAGTTTTTAAGGTATTGGTGTCTTAGAGACTTCATTAACTTCCTTAGACAGATGTCTTGTTTTAAATCACAACCTTATTGTTAGCATTAACTTTATCCTTTTACTATTCTTGGTATATAAACTAGTTTCTTACACAAATCTTCATGTGTTCCAGTTTTTAGTTTATTTTTAGGGGGGTATTATAGAATATTCATCAAAATCCATTTTTGTTAACAAGAGGAATGACTTCTAAAGGTCCATCTGGATATATCTGTTTGAATTGGTGCTGTCCTGCTGCATTCCTATCTTTCCAAACAGAAAGATGGTGGTGGTGCAGAGCTCTGTGTTTCCGGGGAATGTCACAAACTGAAAGCTTTTCCCATTTTTTTTTAACAAAGCACTCACGTTATGATTCCATCATTGTGCTTTTTAGACACAGAACTATATAATGTCTTAGTCTTATTCTACTTTGCTCTTTTTTATTTTTTATTCCAAGAAGCATACCATCAGAGTAGTCTGTTGGTAGATCTTGCATGTATCACAACACTACTTATCTCATGCTATTTCAAAGGAAATGACAAATAAATGTAAGAAGTGAGTTTCTTTTCCCCGTCAAAAGTCCTCATTGTGCAATAACTTTTAAAGAGATTCAAAACCCACAGCTCTCACATTACAGGTTGTCCCTGTAATGGGGGACAACCCACAAGCCCGTATGAACTTATCGTATTTGCTCCACTGAACTGTGCCTATTTTTCATCAGATGGTTCTCCATGGTTATGACAGAGGAAACAGAAGAGAGTTGGAAGAGGAAGTGCTGCCTCTGATTGTTAAAAAGTGGTTTGGCCCAAAACTCTTTCTTTGGCTCTTAGCTATTTTAAACAAAAAAATAGTTTTATCTGGTTGGAGTAAAATGAAGGCTGCAGTCCTAATTTCTTTCCACTTTTGTGCATGCAGTATGATACAGTTTTCATCTTTACGGTACATGAGTTTCCTTCAATAGACTTGTCAAGGCACCAGATGGATGTTCCTTTAAAAAAGATGAGCTATTGAAAATTTTCTTCTCAATGCTCATACATGATCCCATACCTAATACACTGCATGCTGTTGTCATGGTTTAGGAATGGTATTCCAGATTTAGTAGTCCCACTAAAAAGAAAACCACAAGCTGCTCCCCTCCCTCTTCCGTGGGAGATGCAAAAGGCAGAGATTACATGTTGAGATAAGAGCAATTTACTGGAAACAGCAAGGAGATAAGAAAATGAAGAGTAACAGGAAAAATACTAATAACAAAAATGTACAAAGAAAGAGTGATTTACATGCAAATATGCTCACCAAACCTGGGACAATGAAAACCAGTGGTGGACAGACCATCCAGCCTTCACACACACCTTCTTCCCAGAAGCAAGAATCCCTTGCTTCTGCCCCTGGTGATGACAGTGAAGAGATAGAACAACAACCTAGACAGGTACACATAGCTCCAGGCTCCACTCCCTCACAGTCACCGTGAAAAAATTAGCTCTGTCCTGGACAAAAATCAGTTCTTGTTTTGAAGAAGAAATTATTATTTTCTGTATATATTTCAAAATTACATTTGCTATTCTAATTTATCATTGTATCTGATTCCTTCACACTATTAATTTTGATAATAGTCTGTACCATAACAAAATGAACTTTAACATTAAAACTGCCCCAAAACATCCTTACCTCTGCAGATAACATCATTAACATTGGAGATCTGCTACCATTAGCAATGAAACCATTCCAGTTGCTTTCTTAAGCTTGGAAAAAGGCTGAGGGAGGATGAAGAAACTCCTTTTTCATGCAGCCACTATTCCCATTACTGTAGTGACACCATGGTTTGAATGGGAAGCCCATTACCAAGTATCAAAATGTTACCACATCTCTCCCTGTCCTTTTCTTGCTGCCCCACCATCTCCACATCTGCCACCTCACTGCCACCTTTGGTGGCCAGAATCACTTTCCCTACCCCCTTCTCTGAAGGCCTCTTATGCTGTGGGACAGACTGTAGTGTTACATAGACTTCCATCCCAATGAGGTATGGGACCCACAAAACAACCAGAGTCCTCTTCCAAAAGACACAGAAACAGACTGACATGAATAGTCTTTCTGCTTTATTCTAGCACTTTGCTTGAGAAGGTAGAAGAGCAGGAGATAAGAAAAATGCCCTTGGCTTCTAAATCTGTTTTCTTCTACTTTTGGAGTGGAGATGCTACAACCTCCTTTGAGATGGAAGTTGGAGGTAAAGAAGAGCTGTATCTCATCATTAGTGCTACATCATTAATATGCAATTTGATACACTACTCATCCAATGACTCTTTGAATCTGCTTCACTTCCGGTCAGAGTTTAATAGTGACTCCAGCCTGAATCACAGGACCTTGACCTGTCCACTGCAAACCATGTCTGCTGCGTAGGAGAGCAGATTTCTGGGAGCCGGGAGATTTCTTTATCTCCTGGTAGTCCAAAGGCACGCAGCGGACTTTCTCCTCCACTTGCCCAAAAGGTGATCATAAATCTCCTGCTTGGGCCTTCTGGATGCTGTCATTCCTTCAGTGATCTGGAGGATTAAGGTCCTACAGCCTGGCTCTGGTTTCCTTTGGAAGGAAGTTTCTGTCTGGCGGGATCAGAGGAGCAGCAGCCTGGTGGTCTTAGCGCCGTAAGGATATCTGTAAGGCAAGGTTTAAGAAAGAGAGGATGCCCCAGGGCCAGGGCCCGAGCCCCTCCCTTCGGAGCTACGGCCGCAGCGCCATCAGTCAAGCGGTGAGGGGGAGGTGGCGCGGTGCCGGCCACCGCCCCCCCGCTGCGTGAGGAAATGGCTCTCACGTGAGGGAGGCGGCAGCGCCCGGCTTACCCTGCCCGCTGCCCTAGGAGGAGGCGCCAGTGGGCCTGGGGCCGTCTGCACCATGCCGACGAGCTTCACGGTAGTGCCGGTGGAGGCGCAGGGTGAGGAGCGGGATGGGCAGCAGCGAGAGGAGGAAGATGACGGCGACGAGAGGGACCGGGGCACTGGTGAGAGAGTGGGGAAGCGCCGGGGGTCAACGCCTGAAGAGCGTCGGCTCTTTGTGTGCGGAGGAGCGGGTCTGCCGCATGTGCCAGGCCGGCCGGCCGCCGGAGGGCCCCTGAATCCTGTGAAGGGGCCGCATCGCCTCTCTGCAGCGGGCGATGCCGGCCGGGGCTACCTGTCCAGGTGGAGAAGTGCGCTTCAGAAGAGGGCGAAAGTCTGGCGCCTGGGGTGACTGAGAGCTTGTTTCTCTTTGTTTCCATTAGCCAGCGCCGCTGGCCGAAAGGAGGAAGTACTCATGGGCGGCTCCGGCCGGGAGAGCGGAGCAGCCCGCGGTCGGGCGCGGCGCCTGCCTGGGGCGGTGTGGGACGGTCAGTCCGCCTCCCGCCTGCGACGGGGAGCGGGCGGGAGCAGCGCCGCCCACGGCGGTTTAACAGACGGGGAAAAGACGTATAATCATTCGATTAGGTTGGAAGAGACCTTTAAGATCAGATCATCAAGTCCAACCATTAGGCTCTCTTAAAAGCTAACTGCTGTTGGAGCTCACTAGAGAGAGGGCTTGGAGGAAAGATTCCGACTGTAGAGAAGAGTACAGTTTTACCTGCCTTGCTCCAGGTGTTTGTCCAGCCATGTGCTTTTGCATCAGAGACCGTGTCTAGGGTTAAGTAGGTGTTTGCTACGAGATGCCGTCGCGTTCCGAGGCTTGTTTCTTGCTAGGCCTCGCTCCTGAAGCCTCCTGGGGGAGTAGAATCTAGCCGGAGGTGGAGCTCGGGCATCGTGAGTGAGGGTCTGCTCAGGACAACCCCTTCTGCAGGGGCACTAGGATTTTTCTACCAGCGTTGCTGGGGAAATGAGTGATTTTTCACTTGGGTGACAAGGCACTGCTGGGAAAGCAGTAATTCTTGTGGCTCTTAACACTTCCTTTTTCTGAAGCGTGTTGCAGCAGCAATACCAAGTATGGTGTGTGAATCACTGCTAGCACTACGAGAGCTAATTCATATCTTGCACATTTGGACACTGTGTTACAATGGATACTTCTGTAAAGGCATGGGGGAGGGGTTAACTTTGTTAGATGATCATAGGTGAATAGATAGGGGTTTGTAAAAGGCAGTTCTTAATGTCATCTTATTTTTGTGGTACAGATGACAGATAAATAAGGCTAATACCGTGGGATGTGAATGTAAAGAGATAAAACCAGCTATTTGAGAAACTAAATGTATTTACATTATTTTAGGAAGCTAATATAGTAAAACCCCAAGCTGACAAAGTTGGGTCATTTTCTTCCAAAGCTTTCTCCTCTTAAACCTTACTTACCCATAGAAGATATATACTACATATAGTTGCCTTTCTCTTAGTATATTCAAATTATGAGTAAGTCTTCTAATAACTGCCTCTTCTATTTCTAAGCTAAATGAAATAGAAAAACCAAAACTATATAAACTGTTGCAACAGTTTGTTTCTTGTACTAGATGACTGTAGCACAGCATTAATCTGGACAAATTTTCTTTTGGTAGAAGAGCTAGTCATAGAGGCATGGTGTATGGTGTTTACTCAGATGGAATCTCAAAATAATGAATATGCATACAAGCGAAGTTAGACAGGATTTGTTAGACTATATGTATATATGCAGCATCTGAAAGGCTTGGAACATTTTTAAATCCTGGGAAGATGAGAGGAAAAGTGGAACTGCTACTTTCATAGTGGTTTATCACAAGCCTAAAGACCAGAGATAAAAAAAATAATTCTTGATATGATTAGGTTGTGTTTTGGGGACTAGTAGTTACAGTTGCGAAATATGTTTAAATACTGTTATAGATCTATATCAATCAAGTGGATGAATTTATGTATGACTCTTCCCGTGTGTCTGTAAAATTTGAAGTAGAGAGGAAAACACTGAAAAGGGAAGGCATTAATTTGTATGTAAATTATAGGCAAAGAGCTCTGACTTCATGAAGAGATTAAATGCTACACTCTGACAGAGAGTTTTGGGAAGTGAAAGATGTTCTGCTTACTGTTGCTTTGGGTATTGTATGGAATTGTTAGGTTAATGCTGTGTAATCAAATAATTGTTCTTGAGTTATTCTTCCGAAAACTAAAGAATTCTGAAATATTAGTACAGCTAGAAGCTGCTGTAGTTAAGCCCATCTAAAAGCCTGCTGCTCAGAGAAGGACTGTTTGCCCTTCTCACTGCTCCAGCCTTGAGAAAAAGGCTAAGAAGTAAATAATTTTTTTCCCTGTCCTCCTCTGCGTCATTGGGTTTGTTTCCTTTTTCCTGCATTTGACCATCAGATGCTTCACTGGCCTGGTTCAGCATGCTAAACTGTGAAGAAACTAAACTGCTGCAGAGATAAAAATCATGCTTCCCATGGTTTTGAGTTGAGGTAAGTGAGCGCTGCAAAAAGTGAGAATGGCTAGGGTTGTGTCAAGGTGAGAGGTGGGTAAAGCTAAGAGCAGAGAGGAAAATAAAAAAGAAGAGAATGGGAACTTCCCATTTGACTCATCCTTAGCCTATATAGGTCAGCATATTATTTTGTTCCAGTTGTTTAGAAATCTAGCATGTTAATCAGTTTTAATTGGATTGTCTGTCTTAAAAACCAAGTAGTTTTTCTTGATTGCACCTTTTTTTGAAAAAACCCCAACCCAACAAACACACAAAAATCTGCCAAACCTGCCCTATCAAACTCAATGCTGATTTTTGGAGGTAATCAGCTGTATGATGTCTTGTCATTAGATCAACAGTGAAGTCATTTTGATTCTTACTAGAAAAGCACTTATCAATTAATGCTCAATTTTGTGCATTTATCCCCTTTCACACATTCTTACCTGATAATCATCTGTGTGGTAAAGGAGTAACCTGGGATGTTCTTAGTCTATGATCTGCACTCCTTCATAATATGAAATTCCATAGCTTTATATTTTCTGATGATATGGTACTTTAATGTATGTGAAGGGGGGGGGAAGACATTTGTGAGTGGCTATGGGATTATAGCACTAGTCACAGTAGTACTTCAGAAGAGTCAGGAGGCAGAATGGAAACTAATACTTCAAGTGAACAATGTAGTTAAGGGTGCAGCCTGCTGACTCAAATATTCACAAAGTAGCAGAAAGCATATGTGCCTGTGTCTTTTAATGGGTTTATAATGTATTACAAAGAAAGGGTAGTCAGTAAATGATTGAAGAAGAGAAGGAAATATGAGTCTGTAGGCAGCAATGCATGAAGTTTTATAAGAAATTCTGGGTTTGATTTTTGTTGGGTATTTTGTTTGTTTTCTTTACACATACTTGTAGTGACTGTCTAGATAGACCTGTCAAAACTTTGTAAAGTTGATCAGCTTTCTGTTCCTTAGCAGCTCTGTGTATCAGGTGTTTCAAGGCATAACTAGTATTTTTAGCATCCCATAGCATTATTTCTCTCGCCACAGCAGTTTCTTATTTAGAAACTAATGTGAGAACTAACTCCTGCAAAATCTTTTAAAATTGAAGACCCTCAAATACAAGGAATAGCAATGACAAACCTGATCATCTATGAAGAAGTCACCATATAACTAATGAAGCATGGATGCTGTGAATTTCTGTAAAATGTTATTTATTGGAAAAGCAGGGAATAGTTGACACAAGTATCTGTGTGTGTATATATATATGTGCAATGGAGGAAGATAGGTTAATCTCACTGAGATGTCTATCATATTTTCAGTCAACCCTTCAGCCTTTATAGCCTTTCCACAGTTGACCATGCTTGCGACATAGATGTTATGATCAGAGAAAAGTAGATTTTGGATGTTATTCAAATATTATTGATTACAGGAACTAGTCTGTTCCTATTACTAACATCCACTTAACAGAATTGAAACACTTTGTATGAAATTGTTTAAGGCTGGTATAGAATGTGCAATAAATAAATGCATAAACTAGAAAACAGTGACATATTTAATTTGAAAGAGAATGAGCAAATTGTGCTGCCAATCTTAAAGAGAGCCCTATATAATTTAAAAATACTTGTTTTTAAAAAGAGTTTACAGAATTACTAGGATTATATTTTAAAGTGTTTATCTGCTGCACCTTAAGTAGAATAAATGGCAACTATTTCTACATAAAATCAATGTTTAAAAACTAACTTGCTTAAGGTCTACTAATATGTACTTGGTGCATAAAAGAGGGTTTTTTTAATAATAGATAGGTCTTTGGAATAGGTTAATACTACTTGTTGCTAATCTCTGCTGATCTGTTTAGTGGAGGTATTTTAAAGTGAATTTATTTGATAGAAATAAAACTTTAAATGTTCTTATTATTAGATGAAGATGTGGGATGTTTCAGTGACTTCCCATTTCACTAAGCAGGGTGTTTACTGCTGACAAAAATCCTTCAGCTTAATTCTCTTCAGAGTTCTGTGACTATCTGTGTCATGTGCATGCTTCATGCTGCCTGAAGCCTTAATGACTTGTTTCAGGATTAATCCAATGCTAGTAAGAAACAGGATTTGAGGTCTTACACTAAGCTGAGAGGAAGGAACTGTGAGTTTCCTGTTTCAATTCTTGATGCCTGAAGAACCAACAGAGGAACTGACTTAATTTTCCTTAACCATGAGTGAACAAGATTATGAAGAAAATGGGCCAAATCCAAGTGAGTCTCTTTAAAGATCATATTGTGGTTCTAATATCTTTCTTACTGAAATAGCAGGTTCCTGTACTTCCAGCCATATTATAAAGACTTTATAGAGAGCTTTTGCAGTGTTTCCATTAGAAGTAAGTTGTGCTTGATTGTAATAGTAGCCTAAGTAAAGAAAATCTAAAATTTAGCAATGTTGATAACATAGGTGATGTATGTAATATTAGAATTACCCATTATGTAAAGGAGTTTATTTACATGGGGCTTAAATACATTTTGTTCTGCATATCAGGATAACATATAAATTGTGCTGATCATTAATAAAAATACTACAAGATATTTGTGATACAGTAAATATATTTAGACATTTAATTACTAAAAAGAACCCAATAACATGAAACTTTGAGTTAGGTTGCACTGAATTCTTAAACACATGTGGCACAAAAAATGAGGCAAGGTATGTTCAAACAAGTTTATTGATGCCTTTTCCATATTTGAATTATAGCAAGGTAGTGGCTTTTGAAAACTTGACTATATTTTAGAGCTCTAAGGAGTGCTTCAATATGTGGATTTAGATTAGAAGTGTTAAGACATTTAATTTTTAAGATTCTATGACTTCTTTTTAGTTGCCTGCCAATCAAAAACATACAGGATGTAAATATGCAGGGTTGAGAAGATAGAATTAAAGGTTTTACCACAGGCAGCTTTCTTGGATGTGACACTCATACACATCACTTTTACTGACTTTTAAACTTTATGTATTTTTACCTTAAAAAGTTTTGTTACATTAAGTGTTTGCTGTCTCTTGTGCAAACAGCATCTCATTTTCATATTCTCAGTTTGCAGTGGTTTGTTCTTAATGTGACCAAATACTATCTGAATGAAAATGTTGCCATAGGTTTTATTTAAAACTGTTACGTTTCACCTTGTATGTGGCTAACCAGAACCTACTTCAAGGTACATGTCGTGTGATTAAGAGTTGCCCTTTGCAAACTATGAAAAGTTAGGACTTTTCTGTGAAGGATTATTCTCCAGCTGCAGTTCTGCTTTAGATAACAGCATATAAAATTAACAATTTCTAGTGGGAATCAAAGCTTTTCTAGTTTTCGACACGTATTTGTTTGGAGAACAGTTATACATTGTCATAGCTGAGCAATCTTATTTGAAGACATGTGATTCAAAAGTTTTAGATAATTCTCACTCCTTTGAACAACACCCGTATTCTTTTGTCATAAGAAAGCAATCTACTTTTATTTTTCAGATAGATGCTTAACTCTTACAGCATGTCAGGAGAAAAAGGTGCTTGCTTTTTTGGACAAAATGTGTTTGAATACAAAAGTAAATATGAGCATTAGGATCATTACTTGAATATGAATAATGATAGCAGACATAGTGTGGGACAGTGAGGAAGCAGTGAATCTGGAAAGGATTTAGAGGTCAGACTGGAATAGAATAGCATGAGCTTGGTTTAATGCTGTGGTAAAGAGGGCTTGCCTGATCCTTGGAGAGGTGGCGATTATACTTCTGTAAATAGCATTGACTGAGACTGGTGTTAGAAGGCTGTATTTGATTTTTAAAATTTGAATTTTTTTTGGTTTTGTGTAACTTAAAACCTGTACAGAATGTTTCCACAAAAATAATTTAAAAGTTGGAAAAAAGTTTTAGGAACTTAACTTTTTTGGCTTTTCAAGGGAAAGGTTGAGATGACTTGAATAAGTATAGTTACCTGCACAGAGAGAAAATACTGTGATTGGTTATATTTCGAAGCTGTGACTAGAATGTTATTGCTAGGAGTTTGAAAGAGCCAAATTTAAATAGAAATATGGAACAATCTGAGATTTTTTCAGTATTAAAAAAACCTTAATCTTTATATAAATTAATAGGGTTTTTTTCTTATTTCGGTTCTGAAAACATCAAGAGATACACTGCTTAAATTTCAATATTCTTTTTTCAGCGTTATAGAGCTTAATGCTCAAATTAAATTCTGCAGCCTGTGGAAAGACAGGAAATTAGATTAGATAGTCAAATAGTTTTGTCCTTAATCTCTTGAACAGGTATCATAGTCAAATTTAGGATCACTTAAATGATCGTTTCCTTGTGTACCTCTATCCTTCCTCTGCCACTTTCTCTCTAACAAGACACCTATAACTTTTTTTCACACTACTACTTGTGTTTCAGGGGCGGGGAAGGAAGCAGAGGTGGGAATTTAGTCCTATTGTCATGAATGCTAAGGAAGTTGTTTCTCTTTGAGGAATTGCTCATTCCTATGCTGATTGTCTCTGGTGACGTCATAAGCAGTTATAATAAATAGTTCAATTCCTGTGAGGAACCGTGTGATATGGGGATGCAGATGGATGAGTAATAAGCCTGAGAGGGGAATCGCAAAATTGTTAGGATTTGAAGGGACATCTGGAGATCATCTAGTCCAACCCCCAAAAGAGAGGGCCACCTCTTTGGCAAAGGTGCTTCTGCATGTTTAAGCTATATTGTTGGGTTCTGTTTTACACTATATAAAATGGGCCAGTTTGGATCAGCTTAGATATTTTTAACTATTAACATACCTTAAAAGTAATCTGCCTGTCGATGTTTGTGAGGATCACTACTCTGAAACTTCTGAAGAATATGAATTTGGACACAGTGCTGTCTTTTGCCTCTGTGACCAACACTGAATTGTGACACGCAAAAATTTTAGCTTAAGTTTTGTTTGGTGTGTGGAAGTCTTAATAAGGAATCATCTGATGACATTGTCAGCAAATTTAAGGCCAGCACAGCTCTGGGATAGTTTGTGGTAATTTGTGTGGGTTACACTGCATTGGCATTTGGGGAACTGGAGTGTATGGGAGTGGGCACATTGTGATGGTCTGCATGAACACACTATTACCTTAAGACAGATCTCCTACCTTCTCTTCCTGCAGCTCTATGTCTTGTCTGCAAAAGAAAATGTAATTGTTGCAGCTAATTTCCATGTGGATATAACCACCCATCACAGTGCTTGAGTATCTGTAGATCTGTAGAGTAGGGCTTTTTGCTTGTCCCATCAACACAGCAAATACCACACAGGCTTTTAGGAAAGGTACATTAGTTAGGGCTTTAGTTTGTCTACTGGTCCAGCAATAAGTACAGAGTTGTGCAAGGTTATATGAACTTTCTGTATCAGATTAAAAATAGTAATAATAATTTTTAAAGCAGGTATGGGGGTAGAAACATAATTTTTGAAGCTTGGTCTTTGATGACTTATATTGGGTGACATGGAGTATGACATCAACCAGTAAATTTTTTTTGTGTGTCAGAAGACAGATTAAGCATACCATAACCAAACCCAAAGAAGGTTTTTTTTGTTATTTTATTTTGTGTTTCTTGTGGTCCAAAATTAAATACTAGTCTAGATTAAAGATTTTTGCCTGTAAATCCTCATAAATTGAGTTACTTTCAGAAATCAAGCAACAGGAAGTATAGATTTTTGGAGTGCTTTGGTTGCAGAAACTGGTTTTCAGAAGAAATACAGCTTAAAGACATGTCTGAAACTATACTGGAAATTATAATTTTTATTTTATATTTAACTCAGCTCCACCCTTGAGAAGAGTTTGAACAGACACAGTTTCAAAGAAACCTAAGGGGAAGGGGATTTGCTTGTCAGGCATTGGAACAGGCTGCCCAAGGAGTGGCTGAGTCACCATCCCTGGTGGTGTTTAAAATATGTGTAGGTGTGGTGCTTAGGGACATTGTTTAGTGGTGAATTTGGCAGTGTTAGGTGAGTAGTTTGACTCAATGGTTCTTTTCCAACCTAAATTATTCTATGATTTGACCATTTTAAAACTTCCTCATAGAATTCAAGGGGATCAGGTTAAGATAAACCATAGATGGCTTGAGACTTACTAGTGAAATGAAGTACTTATTCCTTTTGTGTTCCCTGTTACCTCAGTAGAAGTAACTGAAATAGCTTTTTCTATTGTCCACTTGATGCATGAGGGGCAAGATTTACAGCATTTGTGAAAAGTGTTAATCCTGTCTTTATTTAGTTCTCATTTTCTAGTGAATAATTTCTGTTGAATCTTCTTTTGAAGAAGGGACAAGGTAAAGATTGAGATTGTTTGGTTAACCTCACCATGGATGTTGTCTGTATGTTGAGATCCTGAAACTAGTTCTTTCTGCTGAATGATATAATACCTGTCAATTTGATTTACAAGTTTATAAGGCTCACTGAATATCTAAACATATTCAATAAGCATACTTCAAAAGGTGGTGTTTTTTAATTTGAAATAAAGGTGATTTTTTTTGACAGCAGTGATGAAAACTCAAAGGTGTTCATAGGTGTTTTTATAAATATATTAACAACAAAAAGAGGACCAAGGAAAATCTATCCTTTATTGGATGTGAAGGGAAACATTGTAACCAAGGATGAGGAAGTCTGAGGTGCCTTCTTTGCCTCAGTCTTCAACAGAAAGATTGGTTTTCCTCACAGCAACATGCCCCCTGAGCTGGTAGAGAGAGATGGGGAGCAGAACTGACCCCCCCATAATCTAGAAAAATCCATTGAGCCACTTAGACACTCACAAGTGTATGGGGTTGGATGGGACCCACCGGAGTGTACTGTGGAAGCTGGCAGAAGAGCTTGCCAAGCCATTCTCTATCTTTTTTGTTAGTCCTGGTACACTGGGGAGGTTCCAGACAACTGGAGGTCAGCCACTGTAGCACACGTATGAGGTTCAATAAGGCAAAGCACCATGTCATGCACAACAACCTCAAGCAACTCTACTGGCTGGGAGAAGAGTTACTTGAAAGTGGCCCATCAAAATAGGACCTTGGAGTGCAAGTCAGCAGCTGGATGAATATGAGCCAGCAGTGTGCCCAGGTGGATAAGAAGGCCAATGGCATCCTGGCCTGTATTGAAAATAGTGTGGCCGGCAGGACTAGGGAAGTGATTGTTGCTCTGTACTTGGCACTGTTAAGGCCACACCTCGGGTTTTGTGTCCAGTTTTGGGCCCCTCTCTTCAAGAAAGACATTGAGTTGCAGAGTGTGTCCAGAGAAGAGCAGTGAAACCGGTGAAGCGTCTGGAGCACCGGCCAGATGAGAAGTGGCTGAGGGAGCTGGGGTCGTTCAGCGTAAGAAAAGGAGGTTCTGGGGGTACCTTATCACTAACTATCTGAAAGGAGTAGTAGCAAGGTGGGGCCTGGCCTCTTCTCCCAGGCAACTGGCAATATGGCTAGAGGAAACGGCCTCAAGCTGCACCAGGAGAGGCTCAGGTTGGGCATCAGGAAGAATTTTTTTACAGAAAAGGTGGTTAAACTTTGGAATGGACTGCCCAGGGAGGTGGTAGAGCCACCATCCCTGGGGATGTTCAAGAAATTACTTAGTGCTATGGTTATGTTGTCATGGTAGTGTTCAGTCAAAATTTGGACCTGATGTTAGAGCTCTTTTCCAGCCTTAATTCTTTTATGATTCTGTGGTTCTAATGATTTTATGATAATTGTAGAATTAGTCAACAAACTGCAGATGACAGAGTACTTATCAGTTTGCTTTTGTGGTCACTTTTTCAGCATTGGTTCTCTTTCAAGTGAAGCTAAAATAATATTTGACATGATCAGCATTACCTATCAAAATGCTGTGCCAAACATCCACAAATATGAAAAGAGAGCTGTATTAGAGAAATGGGACTTTTTTGCAGTCTGTCACTACCAGGCTATTTTGAAGACTATCATTAGAAAGCTTTAAAATAGGCAGAATATTGGCTGGAAACACTGAAAAAGGTTTCCTACTCTTCAGATCCTAAGTTCTGCATTTTTCCATTTGAAGCCTCTTAGGTGCATTTAACAAGACATGTTTCTTAGAGATATTGTGCTCTGAGCTTTTTCCTATTGGAGCAAAGCTAAGTAACTCTTTGTTTAGAAATACAAACATATAAAAGACAGCTTCACTATTCTCCTACCTACAATTTAAAATACTTACTGTGTAGTGCTGAGATACTGATTTTGATGTCCAGAATTGGTTAGACAAAACTACAGTCTTTAACATCAGAATTATGAATACTGTTTCACGTTATTTTTTTTGCTGCCCTTTTGATGTTTTGATTCGTCTAATGATACCCACTGAAGGAGTAACTCCAGTGACATTACATTCTATATGAATGCAAAACAATAATTGAAATTTCCCTGCTCACTTTTCGAAGAGTAATCAAAGGGATTGGAAGTACCCTGAAAGGAGTACTAATATTTAGTTAATCATTATAGGTACCAGCTGTCAGTTGGTGAGAAAGTAGATAGAAGCGTGATCTCAGCAAGACTGACATAAAGCAACCTTAGTTTTATTTTAAGTTGGGAACGCACCTTTTAATGAATGGTTTATAAAACTTCAGCAAAAACAATGGGGTGATTTCAAGGAATGGAGCTAAAAGAAAAACAATGTTCCAAAAATCTTGGAAAGGAAATGCAGTGTCTTAAGCAAGAAGTCCTAGTGCTCATATGCTTTAGCAAAATGATAAGAGGAATCAGGATGTATTTGTTTCAGGACAGAGTTGCTTTTTGTTGTCTGTGAAAAAGCTAACTGAACCTTTTTCTAAGTACAATGGAGCCCATTAAAGGATAAATGCCAATTTCTCAGATAATCTTGTGCCAAACCAATATGTTCCATATACTGTGAAAAATCTCAGGGTGTTAGTTCATGAGGGAGATTCTTTTGTGTTCACAGTGCTCCTTCTGCCGGCCTTGCATTAACCTTTGTTGGAGGAGGGTCACCTAACCAGGCTGTAGGACTTGAAGCAGTGGGAGACCAAATATAAACTGTAGAGAAACAGAAAAATGAAAGTTGGAGGATATGGATAGAAGGAGATATATTGTATGGGTGAATTCATCACCATTTCTTCTCTGGACTGGGGAACTAATTTTAGAGCCCTAATGGACGATTGCTATCTTCTGTGTCTCTTATGATAGTATGTGGTTTCTATATCATGATACCAACAAGTATAGTAGAGAGTGATAGGAAATCAGTGGTGGGAAATCCACAGTGCCTCTTCTGTTTGAGGGACTGAGAGCTATTTCTGTCTGGTTTACAACCAATATAATATGTTGTGCTGAGACTAGTGTACATGTTTGCCAGAGCTTTCTTTTGGGATTTTGTGTGGAGAGAAGTGTCCTGTAGGGGAAAAAAGAGTACAGCTTGTTCTCCAACTGTTCTTTAATTCTGTAGTGAAGAGAGTGTGTAGGTGCTATTGCTGTAATTTGTGAATATAAGAGCAAAAGGGCAGAGAGACAAAGTGGCACAGGCAAGGACTTGAGATTATTTGGAAATGCCAATATTGTGACAGTATCAGCATGTAATAGTTTATGTAGTTTGTGGGCTGGAAGGCAGTGAAAGTCATGCTGTATTTTTTGAGAGGTGTGCCAGAGCAGATCAGTAGAGCTACGGGTTAATTAAGTTTATATTTCAATAAGGAATAGATTAAGTATAACGTGTCATGGAAGGGTCCTCACAACCTTTACAAAATAATTCCTTTTGCATTGTTTTTCATAAATTCCTGCCTCAACTACTGGAGGTCTTTTGAAGGAGTCAGTAAAGTAATGAAAAGGTAGGCTGGGGGGTTATTTTATTCTATACCCAAAACATTTATGTGAAGTTTATTGCAAGTATCAAGTGTTTTTAGGTGAACCAGAAAGGGTAGGGGAGAAATCAGTATATATGTTAGAGAATAATAAGTAAGAGATGGAATGCTGTACAAAGATTAGACTGTTAAAATAAAATTAGTTTCCTTAAATGTTTAACATCTGCATGTCTGAGATGAAGACTGGGTTTGGCAGCCACCTATGGTGTTATTTAGAACCAGTTCTTAAACCAGAGTCTTCTGACTATTCCTTTTATGGTATAATGTATCATTTCATTTTTTCTTTCTTTTGTTTTTAATTTTGTTACTTTTCCCCTAGGGGATGGGATTGCCAGGGAAAGTAGTCCATTTATTAACAGTGCAGAATTGGACAGAAGAAATATGTATGAAGGAAAGAATATGGCTCTCTTTGAGGTAAGTTAAATACTCCAAAAACATATTTTACCTTTAATGGAGATGTGCAAACACCTGCTTGCTTTCTGTCTTGAAATTTAGTGGGGGGAAAATGAGTTTTAATAACTTTTTCATAGTTTGGTTCCTGCTAACATTCCATTTCAGTGGATTTGAATGATATATAGGCAAGAACAGTAACTACTGGTGTGCATTAATGTGAAGAAATAATAAGATGAAATAAGTCTTCTTGCATGTAAATTTTTTCGGCTAGGATCTAGACATTGTTAGAGAAAGCTGCTGGAAGTTAAATCTATTTGTTTTAAGAAAGCAGTATTCAGTTTTAAAAGGATTAGCAAAAGAATTTGTTCAACAGGGGAATCACAGATTTCTCGTAAAGCAGCAAAGCTATAAAACAAACTTATAAGCCATGACTTAGTTGTATTGTCCAATTACAGTGTAGAGCATACCATAGCAATTTCTAATGTAAACATCTACTTTATAATGGATGTTTCATGCCTTTTTAATCAACTGAATGATTACAATAAGTTAGTGAAAAAAGTATATTAATTTAGTACATTTAAGGGCCACTTTTGCAATTAAGTAGTATTTCTAGTATAAACCTTAGTTGTTCTGCTCTAGCAGCATCAACTGGCCTTGCTCTGATGCTTGCTGTTAACAAAAACAAGGTCCTTCCAATATTGTTTAGCCACCTTGCTGTTGCATTCTTGTAAATGTTTTCTTGTTGTTCTCTTACACTTCTCTCTTCTTCCTTTCAAATATCTTTGCACAGAGGACGTGGTCTTTTGGTTCATTTTGTGCATGACCCAAATAATGTATATTTACTATTTTTCACTGTCTTAGAGAAAATTGTGCTAAGGATCAAAGTAGCGTTGATCATTTGTGAATGCTGAAAGCATGGGTGCAGAGAGATTTCTCAGTTTTCTGACAGTGTCTGTGAGAAAGCTTTGCTTTCTCAAAGACGCTACGGGAAAACAGTTGAGAGATTTTGTACACTATGGCACTGTTATTGATACCAAAGAGAAAATATCTGAAGTAAGTGTTATTGGATTCAGCCAATCCCTCTGAGGGGTGGCTGGTCAGTGAACCAATGACCCTATGCCAATCCAGCGTGCTAAGGTATATAAGTGAATTTGTAATAAAGCGTCGGTTTTATATCACAATAAGCCATCCATGTCATTCCTTCCTCGGTCTCTGCCTGCAAGCGACATCTGGTGACCCAACATGTACTACAACTAAGAAGGTACATGCTCTCCTCCCCCCACCGCCCCACCTGGGGATGGGAACGGGTCCGAAAACCAAAGGAAAAAAAGAAACCCAGAAAGATGGGGATTACCAAGTCGAGAAACGAGACGATTTTTTCGGCTTGGAAAAACATTGACTGTGATGGGAAATACCACAGTAACTGATGAGGACTTATGTGAGCTGTTACAGTGGGCAGCCCAGCGCGACCTCCCCACAGATTCCGATGCGACATTCAGTATTGGGGCATGGAGGGACCTTGGGGACAAACTAGTCCGAGAATTTACTTACGGAGACAGAAACATGAGCAGAGCGGTCCGCACCTGGCAAATTTTATTTGATGCATTACAAGAGTATACTCTGGAAACAGAGGTATTGCCGGGTTCGGACAGCCTTGACAGGGACGGTTCAGAGAGAACTGAGCTCTCTGAGAGCGGGGAAGTGGAGAGTGATGGGGGCGGAGCGGTCCCGGAGGATACGAGACTGGCAGCGGTCGTGGAGACAGCTCTGGCGTACTACCCTTCGCCCAGGGACTATGTGCCGCCCACCTATCCCTCTCTGCGCGATTTCGTTATGCCGAAATATCCCTCGCCCACGGACTGGAAAGAATTGGATCGTCCGCCTCCTTTCGCCCCAGTGACGCCCCCTCCTCCGCACCACCGTCTTCGGTTGGTGTGGCGGGACCTGTTGTCCCTACAGCCCCTTCGTTATCTCAGTCCAGCACGGCAGCCGAGACTTTACCGCGGGAAACCACATTGCCTTTACCGCCTGAGCCGATAGCAGCAGGAGGCAACACGGTGGCAGTGGCTGCACCACCGCCCGAAAATACTGTGCAGGCACGGGCAGTGGCTGGTTACCCTACTCCCGCGCAGGTGCCAGTGGCAACCGGCTGCCCTGCACCTGCTCTAGGGGCGACCAGTTATCCTGCGCCTGTGCATGGAGCGCCTGGGTATTTCGCGCAGGCGCCCGCACCCGGGTATCTTCCTGCGCAGGCACAATCGCCCATGATGGATATTTTGCTACAGCAACTTACGATAATGCAGAAAATATTGCAGCAGTTGGTGGCACTGCCAGAGAGGCTGCTGGCAGCCAGACCCGGATGTCCTAGGATGAGGATGTTGAGTTCAGCAGTTTCGCTGGCAGGCCTGGTGGCTTCGGCAGCTGTCCTGGTGCCCCCAGCTATAGTCCCGGCGGCCCCAGACGCAGTTCCAGCGGCTTCTTCAGCGGCGCTGGTGATATCAGTGCCTGCGCAGCCAGCAGGAGTACCACAGGC
>VXAD01005617.1:0-58802 GCA_013399195.1 Dicrurus megarhynchus
TGGCCGGCAGAGATTTTAACACTTAAGTAGCAACCAGGGTTTATCCACAACCGAGGTCAAACCTAGACTATGCCACAAACTTTTTTTCACTATCTTCACAAAGTTAAATGTTACCTGATGTGCCTCAAGATCTCAAAAATGTCTTCATGGGAGTCTCCATGTGTAAGACTATCTCCTACTCCTTCATATCTGCTGAC
Source organism: Dicrurus megarhynchus (assembly GCA_013399195.1). Classification (NCBI taxonomy): domain Eukaryota; kingdom Metazoa; phylum Chordata; class Aves; order Passeriformes; family Dicruridae; genus Dicrurus; species Dicrurus megarhynchus. The sequence continues at coordinate 198 of VXAD01005617.1, forward strand.
CAATATCACCTTCTCAATTGTGGGACCAGGTAGACTGTCTTGCAGCATGTTTCTAGGGCAGGTATTCCACTGCATGGGACATGTCACCTCAGAATGATTTATACCAGGTTCTGTCCAAATGCCCAGATGATTTCTAAATTAAAATTTTGAAGGGCTCTTAACCCAGAACATAAATCAGAGCCTTTGGGATTCAAGATAAAAATTAGGAAAGGAAATGTAACCTTAACTTTCTCACTATTTAACAGAAGAATACATATTAACCATCAGCATTTGCTAAAAATTAATGGAAACAGTCCATGTCCTTGCAAGCTCTGAATATCAGGCTGTGGAAGAAACTATTAAGCTGACTTACAGTATGCATCCCTAAATAACTGAAATGCCAGAGTATGGAGAAGAGTCAGCACCTGATGAAAACAGAAATAAAATTTTTAGAGACTCTAAGAATTGCAAAGGCCTTAGGTGAGCAATGAGGTGAGAGAGTAAACCTCCAATAACTCTAGCCTAATACACATTTTAAAAAGCAATAAAAATAAAGAAGCCAGAAGAAAATGGAAGGCTCAGATGTCCAAAAACTGCAAAAAGTAAAGACAACTGAAATGCACACACTTGTATCTCTGACACTATTGAAGGGGTTGAAGTTTGACATTGAAGACTACATTCTCAGCAATACTGTCAAATCCTGCTTAAAATGGATGATTTAATATAAACAAATACTATTAAGCTCAGCTTATTATGCCCCACTTTCTCTCTGGACTAAAATTTTCCGTTGTATTTAACAACAAAGGAATGGCATATACACTGGAATTATCTTCTGATTTTTCAAACTCCTTCTGGCTAAACTTTGGAGTTTAGCCCACTTTAAATCCAGACAACTAATATCCAGGCAGTTCAAGCCTCTCTTACAGCTGCTGTTCCAGGAAAAGGAATGTCATTTTTCTGACAATTGTTCTGACTTCTATAATTCTCAGCTTTATTGGGAAAGTCAGTCAATCACAGGATGCATTCATATAAGTACCTGAGATATCTGTCTAGCATTCAACTTTTGCATTTTTCCAGGAAACGTGTTTTAAATCCTCCCTAAATAACTAATCAAAAGCTAATCAATGGTTTTCTCACTGAAAATCTCCTCCAAATTTTTTCCAGGTTTGACCTTTGAGTAGATTTACACCTTCTACTGGATATTATCTCTAGGCTAATAAACTATAATAAACTACATCATCTTTGTCAGCCATTGATATGATCCCCAATGCTTTATGTTTGAAACATATTAACCAACAAGAGAAACCAAGATTAGTTGCTATCATCATGGAAGAACTGTTACCATTTCTTCAGCCTTAACTTAAAAGGACAATTTCTGCTTAAAAACAAAATCCTTTTTCTTCATTAGTAATGGCATTTCAGGTTTATACAAACTAAACCCACGACTATTACAGCAACTATTACCAAAAGATATATTCTACTTGGCCTTAATCACTTGGGTCATGTGGAAGACATAAACCAGATTATGAAATAAAATGAGTTCAGTTTTCACTTAGATGAGAATGTATTTCCTACATCAGAAAAGTTTATTTTACGTGCTGTATTAGCTGTTTAAATAGACTCAGTGCATATACCGTAATGAATCCACATATAATACACTGAGGAATTAAAGGCTCAGAGTACTGGAATTAAAGGTTCCATTATTTTTCAGGTAATTTATTTTGCATCACTGTATTATAAGATTGAGGACAGATGCTTTGGCCCTTTGCCTCAACTTTGCAGAGGGTTCACCTTATTTATGTGAATACTTCCTATAAATCCAACAAGTCCCAAGGGTATAGTTAAACATGCACATAATATTGCCGGATCAGGGCTCTCGTCTTGATTTGCTATGGGGCTTTTTTCCTGTTTCTGTCCTACTCCTTGTTTTTTAATCATCTTTCCAGATGATTTCCCCTGCCTTCCAAGTCCATCTCTGCGTGGGGCCACATATACACCTAGCAGGTTACTCCTACCTATTTCTGTCTGATTCCATAATCTTGTTGCTTCAAAGCATCCAAAAGAGTTTTCTACCTGGACCTTACCTTTCCTGAAACCCGCATTTTGTTTGATTTCTCCTAGTCCTATACAAAATGTAGACAAATATTTTAATTTGACAATATTTTATTTTAAAAGAGAGATTTCTATGACTATATTAACAAGGATTTCAGCAGATGTTAAACACAGTGGTATCCTTGTTTGCTTCAGCAAGATTTTTCAAAGTCCTTTTAATTACCCCTCAAACTTATTACATAATCTTGTTCAGGTGTCTGGGGAGTCTGGGTAGTAGGAAATAAAATAGAAGTAAAAGAGTTGTATGCTATTTCCAATACAGTTTCCTCATACATATTGTTCATCCCTCCATTTCCATGCTTGATAGGTTTTCTAGCCACTTTTGAGGACAATATTACCACAAATCAGAGGCGGGCGCATTGTGCATATTCTGTCTGCACAATATAAATATTTTTTTGCATCATTTAAGTGTTACAAAGACTCAACAAGGTCAATGTATTTTTATTAAAGCTAAGAAACTGATTTTTTTTTTCTTACCCTGGTAGATGGTTCCATAGTGTTTGCAGACTAGTCCATTGGCAGTAGGAAACTGTCACAGATTTCATTTTTATTGCACTGCATTAGCAACAAAGTCACATACTTTTCACTTAGTAAATTAATAAGAAAGAACTGAATTTGTTTTAACCTTGGCAATATTTGTAGTATTTCTGGCTAAGTAAATTGGCCACTGTCTGCCATCTTTCGATACAATATTAAACTGAGGCCAGGAATATTTAGAGGCATTTAGTTTTCCAAATAGCTCTGCTCACAAACACATTGCAATAGTCCCTCTGTCCTGGCCAAATTCAAATAAAATTATTTCCTCTTTTTAACTACTTCCAACCATCTATGTTGTTGCCAATGGCTATATTTTGCACAATATAAAAACAGTTCATCTACAACTTGCATCACTGCTGTTACATCAATTCACAAATACTGCACTTCATATTTACTCAGGTAAAATTAATAAGCTTCTTATTAATTTTAAGCAGGGAAATTACTAGTTAGCAGTATGTACTATCCAAACTTTTTTGCCCTTAGAAAAGTGTGTAGATACGGAAAGTAAATAACATTGGTCAATAGGCTTAGGAAGATGAACATTTTGAATATGCTTTTGCTTTTGGAGCACAGGATGTAAAAGAAATTTAATCCATAGCATAGCCATGTGACATTCCTGGGCTAAAGCAAACCATGTTGAAAGACAAAGAGCAGCTGATAAGTGGGGGTTTTTTTCTTGCTTTTCCAACAGAGAAGAATCAAGAAAGAACCATCTTAGACTGTAGGTTTGTCCTGAAAGTTATTGGCAACTAACCTCAGATTTGTTTGTGTACCTTCATTCCAAAACAGCTTTTTTTTTTTTAGTATAACCGTTTAATTGCCTACTGAGGCATAAAAACGTAGATGTTTTAGATGACTATCACTTCCAGGAGCTGTCAAACAAATACTCAGCTCAGTTGTCAGCTCAGAATGCAGCTTTCATGCCACTCAAGGTGTCGGATGCTCAGGCTTACAGCTTTAATATTGCCTCAGGAAAATAAAAATTTCCAAGTTTACCAAAACAAACCAAATAATAAACTAACCCAAATATGTAGTAATGGTCTGATTTTCAGAAAAGCTGAAGGGTATGTACTTGTTCTGACTGGGTACTACTTCTGAAAATATTCTGTAACTTTCACAGAAAGTAAATCAGCACTTAAGGGACTATATGGAATCAGACCATGTTTAGAATTCTAGATCTTTTGATTTATGTCTCTCTTCCAATCCTCAGGCAAAGCAATTGTTTCATCTGTCTATATCTTAAATCTGTATTCCCTCTGGTAAAATATTTTATCTTTATATTTCTTTTCAGAAATTTTTTTTTTTATTTATCATTATTAGGAAATTGTAGATCCTATTAAACACATTAAATGTATCTTCAAGACAGATTGGTATCAAATCCCTTAAAATTACAATGACGTATCAAAATCTTCCCTGAACACATATAGCTACAGAACTTAAAGTTGAATTTACAGATTCTTTAAGGATGTAAGTCTGCCTTCACATGATAAGAGATATGGAATATAACAAGTAGACATCAACTCTGTCCAGAAACTAGGTTTGATAGCTACATAGTACATATGAGCTGGAACACTTCAATAATGAAAACAAAATCATCAGCCTTTCAACTGAAACAAAGCTGATAGATTCCAGAAGTAAACATCCCAGTGTTTTTTTTCATCATGCAACTCTAATATTCCATGAAGGAACAAATTAGTGGTTTTAAGTCATTTCTCCCCAGTGAATACTAAATACAAGGCTCAGGATTTATTGATTGCTAACATTCCACAGGGAAGTATGCTGTTCAGTGTGCTCAGAAGTCTTAGTTTTGATTGATCCAATCTGGGGGATGTATTGAAGCACACTGTAGGTTTCTCTTTGGCTACACACCCAGCTTTCCTCTTTGTATTTGGAACATAGCCTAAGTGCAGAAAGCACTTGCTTGACAGTCAAGACAGAGCCAATATCAGCACTTTCTGAAAATAAACATAATTCTTTTATTTCCACTCAAATTTGCAAACCTTTGCAAAGAACTCCCAAGCATATGTACCAGGAGGTGATCACAGCAACCAGCTTTGATCTCGCAGAACAAGGTATATTGGAAGTGTGTGTTAAAGTTAAGTGTTTCTTTTTTTGAAATTCCCAGTGGTATGTATCCTTTGGAGTGGGTTACACAGGAAAGTGGTCATTTTTTATCACCTGACAGCCTTTCCTCAATAATAAACCTCTTTCCCAAAGATAAGCTGATATAGCTTGCATTTGATTACTGGGAGAGTTGCTATCATCTGAGTAACACGAGATTAAGTCCCTTTGGCTCCAGGTTTACAATGGTATGAAGGACCATTCCCTCAGGTCCTGTCATTGGCTACCATAGAGAAGAGATCAGTGCCTGCCTCTCCTTTTTCCCTCATGAGGAAGGTCTATCTGCAATGAGGTCTCCCCTCAGTCTCCTCCAGGCTGAACAGACCAAGCGATCTCAGCTGCTCCGCATATGGCTTTTACCAAAGGCCCTTCAGCATCCTCATTTCCCTCCTTTGGACAATCTCTAATAGGTTTATATCCTTCTTGTATCACTGTGCCCCAAATTGCACACAGGAATCAAGATAGGCCACACTAGTGCAGAGTGGAGCAGTCACAAGAATATAAAGGAGAAAGTCTTGAACAACAAGGGAAAAAACTGTTAGCATTCAAGGAAGAGGAATGTGTCCCATCTAGAATGAGATACAAAGGGAAGGAAACCAAAAGAACCACACCAGTAACTGGAGAGCATGAAATGGACTGAATAGCAAATTGTGAGCCCTTGCACCTCCCCATAAGATCAGAATCGGTCACGTACAGTATAAAAAAAGTCAACTGCATTAGAAAATACTTGATTTCAGATCATTGATTTCTATACTAATAGAGCCTGATGGATTTTAAATGTGTTTCTGATCTTTTCAGCCTTTAGTTGTTGGGTTTTTTTTCTATTTTCCAAAAGGGGACTGGGTCTTTAATTCAACTTCTTTCCCAATATTTATTGCCAGACACCCCAAAGCTATAAAAAATGCTTTTCCAATCAGTGAAAATTTTAACATTAGCAAATTAGCTTCAGGAATGAAAAAATACGTGGAAAAATAAAAGAAAGTAAAACTGTCATGTTAAAAATTTACCACTGTGCTGGACCATTCTCTGTCTGAGAGTGAAAGCAATGAGCACTGCAGAGGACAATGAATGGGCTCAGTGCTCACCCAAGAGTATTTTTCACTAAATCACTCATAATTGTATAGACCCTGAGTTTCATGAAGAGGCCTTTTATCCAAACGTTTCCGTGGTCCAATCTATTGTAATGTATTTAATCTAACTTATTTGTGGTACATGAGAAATACAGAATATTAATCACGTTTCCTTTTAGTTTTCTTTGCAATTATATGAAGCTTGCTTTTACTCTCTCACACACCACTGTAAATCAGAAGTAAATTTACTGAATTAAGTGGAATTCACTGGAACAAGCTTGTATAAGTAAGTGAAGAATCAGATTCTTTATACTTTAATTCATTGCTCCTGCTTTCTTTCCTTTCCTGCCTCCCATCAATATTTTAGCCCAGAGGTAACTAAGGTCAGTATATTTTGTTTGCAGCCTTGATCATGGTTACATCTTGTCTATATTTATAGTGAATGAGACAGATCAAAGAACTCTAAATCAGCTGCAGAAATAGCTAAAGCTTGCTTAAACAACAGCTGAAAAACACTTTGCACGCACGGTTTGACCTAACCTCAACTCTGCCCTCATGATGGATGAAGAAATGCAGCTTTCTGGCTGAACAACAAAAGTAATGGGAAACATTTACCAGCACAAATATAGTGGTAGATAGCATACCATGTTAATTTATGAAACAACAGGATTTCAAAAAAAATCTCTTTCTACCAGAAAACAAACATGAAAATTCTCAACTTGAAAAGAACCCTTTTTTTCCCCCAAGAAAATGCAGATGACAACGGAAAATTGCTGTTTCCTTTATCTAGAACCACTACCACAACTCCAGAAATTCTGAAATACTTGTAGATCATAATGCCTTAAGCTCACTTTTGGTCTCAAGAACTGCTTTTATCCACACACATAAGAAAACAAATCAGCCATTTAGAGGAAATGTTCCCCTGACATTTTGGGCACAGTAAAACCAGTACACGGGGCAAATGGTGGGGTCGGATCACAGCATGTTCCTACATTGCACGTCAATAAGGTAATTAGCTAGTGCAGGCTGACTGATTGTTTTGTTTTTTTCTGGTTTGTTTTAATCCTGAATTACTATTTAAAACAATTACTAATAGAAAGGGGGAAATCTCTTCACTAGCCTTCATTTCTGATGCATGTGTGAGTTAACCCACAACTAAATATTTGATTCATGTCACATTCAAGTACTTCAGAAACTGCCCCATCATGCACTGTCATAAGTCAAAACATGAAGCCTTTGGAGGGCCTTAAGTCTACTGCAAATGAGCAACCAAATTTCCTGGGGAGTGTTCTATTCTTGGCTTTCAGGAATATTTCTGCAGATTATGTCTCACAGGATATGCTTAGTATGATATATAAATGCTCTTCTCAAACCTTACTAATCCTTCTGCAGAGTATAACAACACATGGATGAGATGACAGCCTTAATCATGGATTTCCCTTATTTTTTTTCAGGTTGATGCTATTTCAAGATTTCGAAGAAATATCTGCTTCAGAGTAGAACATCTATAGTCTATAGTGAATCAAAACTAGATTTATAACAAGGATCTGAGAAGTGCAAGAGCCAAATAGATATTCCTTCCCAAAGAGATGTTCCAGATGGTCAGATCCAAGTACATTTGTTGTTTAAAGTAGTGAGTTGACACTGCTAAATCTACATCATCCAGCAGACAAACCAAAGACATTCTCCAGTGGTGAAAGCATTTGGCACTTTTCATATGTGTAGGTGCAATTCAGTGATTAAAGTGGGATTATTTTTTCTGTATATTTCATTACCCATCTTCACAGAAGACACATAGGAAAGTAATCTGAAAGTATCTCTAGTAATCTCGCATTCACCATGTGCAGGAACTTCGTTATTCATACTTTTATTGCCAGCAAAATCACACCGTTGGACATATACCACACGTCTTTGCCTTGGGATCTGGGAAACTAGTTTAGGGAGTTTTCAAATGCAATACAAAGGACTTAAGTCTGTTTGCTTAGCATCTGAATAAAATCATGTAGTTAGACTTCTCATTCAATTTGCCACTTTACCTATAACATTATAAAGAGAAACAGTTTCTGTTTCTTATCTCGTTTACTTGTCTTCTGTGCAATATTTTATATTCAGAGAGCAGCCATCTGATGACAGAATATTAATTGACTTTCTTTTGTAAGAGCTTTTAGAGTACGCATGAATATGACACAAGACAAAAAAAAACTAGAAAAAGAAAATGGCTCTAAATGAAAACAAACCCATCTTACTAATTTATAAGACAAAGTCAGTAAAAAACACAGAAATCTTAAATCTCACTTTCAGGCCTTGCATCTTATTTCATTGTGGTAAAGCACCCAAATTTGTTTGATTATAATTAGCTTGTCTTTGGAAAGGAAATGTCAAAAACAAAAGATTTTCTGGGTTTGGGTTGGCTGTTTATGGTGGGATTTTTTGGTTGGTTTATTGGCTAGATGGTTTCGGTGGGGTTTTTTTTTGCCAAAGTAAAGCCTTGTGTTCACAGACTCACCTAAACAGAGAATCATGAAACCTTTTTTTTCTGCCCACAATGTCTTAATTCCCGACCAGATTTTGATACTCAATTTCAGCTCAATTTGCATTTGTCCCTTAGCAAGAATATGTTTATTTTCTGTGGACAATCAGCAAACTTGTAAAGTATGATAGGCCTACATATTCATCCATCAGAAAAAATGCATAAATCACACTCCTACTGTCAAAATTGTAGAGAAACAAGGCTGAATTTTTATAAGAGTCAAGTCCTTAAAATTTACTGCCTCCTTATAAAGGTAAGATTCTGGTTCTTGTTATCATTTCACCATCTAGAATGGGAAGAAGTGGCAGGAGACATGGATTCTTTTCTCTTTTTCGTCTTCAAACATTACTACACCACTTTGGGTATGAAGCCACATTAGAACTGACCTGCTTTGTCAGGGAAAGTCTTCAGGTAAAAATGTCTTTATCATGGGAGATTCTGCATGTTGATCATATTAATATGTGGGGACATTCGAGTCTGCCAAACACCAAAAAACATTTGAATAATTAGTTAAAATCTATAGATTTGAAAATTTCCAATCTAGATCCTGGAAGAGCTTATCAACAGACTGCAAAAAATTTGCCATTGGTCAGGACTTTCAACAAAAGTAGGATTCCATTCTGAGAAGTACCAAGAAACAAAGAAAATATTCCCGTTCACTTCACCTTGTGAATGCAAACAATGAATGTAACTTTATGGCCTGGTATATAACAGGACGGACTGAACAAGTAAAATGGCACTACAGCATTCAGAAATTATACATATTTGCACTGCCTCCCTTCTTCTGTCCAGTGCTCCTTCATACACCCACTTATGCGCTATAGCTGGTCTGGTATATAGAGAAATTCAGACAAATTAATAGAGCACACTAAAACACTTAATTTTCACTATAGAGGTCATCATTGGCCAGTCTATTCTCAATTTTAAGCACCTCTGTATCATTAAAAACAGAAATATTTCAGCACACAAAATGGAAGATATACCTATCTGTGCCATAAATCTTCCCTAAAAGATGCTGCAATATTCTTCTACCAAAACATACTTAGGTTCAGCTTTTCCCAGAATACCAATTTCCATATTGTTTTTGTTTCTTTAAGGACCTGTCCTGGGCTGCATCCAAACAGAGTGGCCAGAAGGTTAAGGGAGGTGATTCTGTCTCTCTGCTCTGCTCTGGTGAGACCCAACCTGCAGAGCTGCATCCAGCTCTGGGGTCCCAGCACAGGAAGGACATGAACCTGGTGGAATGACTTCAGAAGACAGCCATAGAGATGATCAGAGGGATGGACCATCTCTCCTATGAGGAAAGGCTGGGAGACTTGGGATTGTTCAGCCTGGAGAAGTGAAGGCCTTGGGTTGTGGCCTGCCAGAACCTGAAGGGAGCCTTTAAGGAAGATGGGAGACACATTTTATGAGAGCGTGTAATAACAGGACAAGGGGAAACGGGTTTAAACTGAAAGAGAGTAGGTTTAGATTAGATATCAGGAAAAGATTTTTTACTGTGAGGGTGGTGAGGCCCTGGAAAAGGTCAGCCAGAGAAGCTGTGGATGCCCCATCCCCAAAAGTGTTCAAGACCAAGTTGAATGGGGATCTGGACAACCTGGTCTAGTGCAAGTTGTCCTTGCCCACAGCATGGAGGTTGGAACTAGATGATCTTTAATGTCCCTTCCAATCCAAGCCATTATATAGGTCTGATTCTATGATGCTATGACAGGCTTGTTTTCCTTTCTTTAAGGACCTATAGATGTTTAGTGAATTAATTCAATAACTGTAAGGAATTACTAGAAAAAATTTCCTCAGTTTTCTCTTGCTGGCATTTTGCAGTGTGGTTGAATGCCATATTTCGTAAGTATCATATTACCCTCAGAGTGCCAGAAGCCACAGAGATATCTTCCATTTTGTGTGCCTGAAGTCTGCAACTATTTCCCTCTGGTGTAGATGTACAATTTCTCACTCTTTCATCCATTAAGACAAATCCATTCATGTGTGAGCTCGCTACCTCTTCTACCTCCTATATTATATAGGATTTAGTTCTACCGTGTCACCGTTGTGACTCTAGGTTTGAATTTTCCAGGTTTCTGATGAAGTATTTTTCATGGCAGATTTTTTTGTGGCTGTCCAAGGCTCCTGCCAGCAGTCCATCAGAGGATAATGATAAAGGGTATAAACCTATCTGATTTGAAACATTTTTAACTTATCTTTGCACTCATGGGAAACTGGAAATAATATTCAATGCAGGGGGTCTACAGGTTTCATCAGTAGTTTGTTCATAGTTTGCTTTTCAGACATACAGTAAGTACTGCAGGGTCGAGATGCCAACATAAATTACTAAATAAATAACTTCTAGCACTCTAGTCTGCATGTTTGCTTAAAAGGAAAGTGTACACCTTTCCCAAAAGACATACCAGCTGCTTGGTGTCTGACAGCAAGTAAAACAGATTGTATATGTGCTACTTTGGCTTCAATCCTCTTTTGTTTGTGATATGCAGCTGCAGTTTTAAGCAATATGATGCAGAAAATGGGCCACGCCAGATTTGGTAACAACAATAAAATGTTTGAAAAATATTTATGGTAAATTATTCAAATGTTCTGCTACCATCAAGTATTCAAAACATTAACATATTTCGAATTCTAAATAGCTGAGAGTGCTTGGATGTAAAATCATTCATTAAAGGAAGTGACTGAGGTAACCTGAATGTTATTAATTATGGGATGGATATAGTGATATGCATCTTCTCATGATTATTCCTCAATTATTGGCCATAACTGTGAGTAGGGTTGAGCACTTTCAACTCAGTTTACTGAAAGCTGAAGCACTGCAAGTTAAGATGACTCCAGGAGTTATTTGCAGAAGGAGAGTCTGTTCTGGTTAGACCACATATTTTCTCTGGACTTGCCTGCACAAGGACCTCTTCAATATTGCTGGCAAGAATGTCAGAAATACTGAAATAAACTCAATTGCAACATTTTTCACAAATTTCATTTGAAATACTATGTGTTCTCATGATAAATAATCCTTACATATGGATCTAGAAAGAGAACTTAAAACAATTGCTACATATAAATGTCTTTTCTCAGGTTTCCACCTTGTAAAAGATGTACAGCCAAGACAGGAGCAGCAGGTCAGACAAGGTCCACCCTAACATACTCTACCACAGAGAAGGTTAATTCCTGCCTTTCTGTTCCAGGATTTGCATCCTTCCTGTAGACTGGGCTAAGCATCTGGGAAACAGTTTCAAATGAAGCCTCCTAAGGTTTCTCAGTCCATCTGATGGCCAGCATAGGAGGTGCAACTCCTTCCCCACTGCCATTCATTCCACCAGCTTACAGTACAAAGCAAGCAGCAGCCATCCACCTGCACAGGCAGGGGAAGAACTGATCCAAATGGGACAGCTGACATGATCTCGCAGCATTTTGATCTGTTCATGGTCCTTCCTGAGGTTAACCACAAGGAAGAGAAATGGGCCTTCCATCTCTCTAGAAAAATTTTCTGGGATGGAGATTAAATTCTGAGGTGATTGCTAGATGATGTAGGTCAACAGGTTAAAATGTCACTGGAGCTTTCTCCTTTACCTTTTCCATCTCTTTCTATCATGTACTGTACTTGCTTTCAATAGTTACAAAGTAATTGTCAGACTTTTAGTGGTTCCAGGGAGGGACTTTACGTTTCTTTTCATTCCCTTACTCCATTTACTTATTCAATTTTCTCAGTTATTACTCAGTTTGGCTGTGAGCTCCTGCTGTTATTTTCTCCTAAAGAAACCTGGGGGACTGAAGACTGAAGTGAAACGGGAGAACCCCTCCACCCCAAAAAGAAAGCAGAAGCATTATTTTTCAAATTTCAAGACTTTTCAATCAGTTTAATAATTTCAGATTCAACTACATCAACACACTCTTTGCACATGATAGTAGTCATATAGTGAAGAAGGACCTGAAAAGGCTCTAAAATGCTCCTGAAAGACCCCCAAATGCCATGTAGCCCACCTTCACAAGTGGTTGGTATCAATTCTGCTGATACACATGCGTGAGCCAGCAGAAGCATTGAGATCATCTTTGACTGTAAGAAACACTTGACATCTTTAGTATAAATTTGGATGGCTGGCTTACACTGAGTATCCAACTGCTCTGTGCTGTACTGTCATGTTTACGACAGTAAATAATGTAAAGCTAGTTCAGGATGCATGAGTTGCAGCCACTGTAATATAGGTATAACCATAAAAGGTAGCACTCTTCATAAAATTCATATTGTTGTAAAAAAAAACATCCCCACTCCTCTCTCTATTAGGTGAAATGAGATACTATTGGAGCACCAGCTTCTCTCTAATGAAGTAACTGTGTGTTGACAGCATACTACTATTAACATAGTAAGGAAATAAGTACTTACATAGTTTGTAAGTATCATCAATAGCAATTCTCATAACTCACTGGCGGCATGACTATATTTTGGAGTGACAATGCAAACACAGAATGGATAAAAAGTTAACGGGTCTTAAGGGCACAATGTCAGAAAAAACAATTAAAATACAATAATAATCATAAATCCCGCAAGTGTGTTCAATAGAAAAAAAAACACATTATAGCAGAATTTTCCTTCACAAGAATTCTATGAAAAATCTAAGTGTTCACTTAAAATTAAAATTATACGTAAATATTTATGTGTCAGCTAAGGAAAATCTTGTATTGAGCTGAAATTTAGCAATTGTTAAGATTAAGAATATGCTTTGTTTGTGTTTGTTTGTTTGCTTTGCAGACAAGAAGAATCCAGAGGGGCATGGAAGTGGCATTTCCTGAGCTGTATGCCACAGAAAAGAATCCAGCAGACAAATGTAGAGACCAAATATCAAAGTTCTCCCATGGATGAAAGAATGGGGAAAAGAGCAGAACCCTATTAGCGTCTTTTGTGGCAGTCAGGGGAAGGGCAGGGCAGTATGAGAAATACTCTTTGTGTTCTTTCCATTCAGAGCTGATTCAGACACAAGACTGGTGAGATTTGATCTTGTGGAGCTGTGACACTCAGTATGAGTATAATGATGTGTTTCATAATATTAGCAGTATAATGAACGAAATATAGTAAAGTTTAAATGACAAATCAAAACCCATATGCCAAAAAGCACAAAATATAGTGGAATGGTAAAGAAAATAGTCCTTAATGGGATAGGAAAATATAATACTATGAAAAAGGGCTGTGGAGAGAAGAACTATACCTGACACATAACCAGGGGCATATAAATAATTCCTTGATATAATACTTTTGTACTGTCCTACTTCTTATGGACTTATTGTGACATTTCTGGATTGCTTTTTTTAAATAACTCTTTTATATGTGTCAAAAATTCAACTCACAGTCCTTATTTGGGAAGAAATCAAGGTTTTAGAATACTTTAGAACCTTATAACCACTCACAAATTTAAGGCAAGTCACATGATGGTAAACTGTAACAGAATCTAACTGCACCATTCTGGACTGTGAAAGTGTTTCCGTAGCCCATTCCCGCTGTCTAGGTAAAGATCTCCTGATGGCAACTGTGTATGAAGATACATTGTAATTGAATGAATGTCTTGTACTGATGCTGAATGACAAAAATGGCACTGGAGCAATGGATTGTGGGGGGTTTTGTCTTGCACTTTTATTAAGAGTTTGAGTAAAAACTTTTGTGTATATCTGGAAATATTGAAATAACTTACAGTTTTATTTCAGGAGTCAGAAAATATAGCAGGAGCAGGATACTTACTTTTGTACTCATGTTGGTGTAAGCCAACCTATATTGAATTTTTTAAAAGTTGCCAACCCATGCTATAACTCCAGAGAACTCCAGTGCAAATTTCTTGTATCTTGCTGCCAGGTCATTTGTTATGGAAACACATGGGCTTCTCCTGTGTCTGCAGCTGTTGTGGGGGACTCTGCTCCTAAGTTTTGTCTTGAGTCTTGGTATGGGTAAGAAATAAGGTATTCAAAGAATAATTAATATTTATTAACTACTCCAAAATGTTTTGTATGAAAGTTGTGAAGACCTCTGAAATACAGAAAACAAGATTGTCATGGTGAAAATTTTGGCAGTAATGATGACATCATTACATTTTCTGAGTTAGAGTACTTAATGAACAGCTTCCACTGAAATTCAGGTAACATTTCATGATATCTTCCAAACTGCCCTCATGATTCAGTTGAGAAAAATCATGATTATCTGACCAGAAATGCAGGCCATGTTGACATGAGCTAAGAACGCTGGAAACTGAATCTGATACAGATGTAGTATCTGAATTGCAGCAGCATAGCTGAGCAGTGAAGCTGCACTCTATGCTTTAAGTAGTCATGCAAGGAGCAAGGAGTTGGACTCCATGATTCCTATGGGACCCTTCCTGCTTGAGGTATTCTAAGAGCCTGGAATCATCAAAAGTTTCACAAGTTCCCAAACACTAATCAAAGAACATTGTTTTGAAGCTCGATGGATATTTTCATTTAACTTAATTTTATTTCATATAATAGATTAGGTCCTCCCAAAAAGAAATGTCTAATTTCCTCTCAGCAAATGTGGAGTTGAAAAGGAGTCCCTGGGCCCAGAGGCAGTGGGTGTGGAAAGAGGTCTCATGGAGAGGTGATAGGGCTATAAGGACCATTAGTGCCCTCAGGGTATTCACAGCAACTATACCTCGTTTAGAGTCACAATATCAATTTCACTATGGAAATTAATAAAAGAAAAAGAAAAAAGAAAAAAGAAAAAAGAAAAAAGAAAAANAAGAAAAAGAAAAAGAAAAAGAAAAAGAAAAAGAAAAAGAAAAAGAAAAAGAAAAAGAAAAAGAAAAAGAAAAAGAAAAAGAAAAAGAAAAAGAAAAAGAAAAAGAAAAAGAAAAAGAAAAAGAAAAAGAAAAAGAAAAAGAAAAAGAAAAAGAAAAAGAAAAAGAAAAAGAAAAAGAAAAAGAAAAAGAAAAAGAAAAAGAAAAAGAAAAAGAAAAAGAAAAAGAAAAAGAAAAAGAAAAAGAAAAAGAAAAAGAAAAAGAAAAAGAAGGAGCAATCCCCTCAACGTTACCAGTCCTGCACAGAGTCACATGAGGTTTGTGAAACCCAGAGAGATTCAGATTCAGATGACCACAACCAAGTTGCTCAGTTGGTTTATATGTCCAAACTGTTTGTACAAATCTTTAATGAACTTTGCTTCTTCTGTTACAGAACATCCGCTAACATTGTACAGGCACTGTTTATAGAATTATTTAAAGGTCAAGTGTGATTCTGCTGAAATGCATTGTGTCCTCATGTGATGTTGATCAGAGTATATTAACCCATTCACTTTGGTTACTCTCTTTTGTATGACTGCAAGGGACATAAGAGAACTGGAGGAGCTATTTTCTTGAGTTCTCTCAAAGTGAGGATTCTTTCGGTAAGTACATTGGATGGAAAATTCCTGGAGGAAAAACCTGTGCAAGATTCCACTTCTGTTAGGTTCCAGAAGGCAGCAATCTAGTACTATATTACCTTCAGCAATTTCCTTAGTTCCTGGGAACTGGCTCATTATTTTACCTTTTGGCACACAAATATGGACTGGAATATTTCTTTGAGATAACTTTTGCACCAGAGTAGTTGGCTAGTCTCTGTACTCCTGGCAAAGGTCTAAACACTGTAGTAATTCCCTGAAGTACTGAATACCCATTTGAGTGTGACTTTAGGTATTAGCTAACATAAGCATGATAACCCAGTTTACAAGGCCAAATATATCCCTCTGAAATCAGAAATCTGTTATGACATCACCCAGATACTCTGACCCACTTCCTTTTCCAACAAGCCAACTGAAAATGTCATTAGTTAATCAAGCTTGAACCTTACTTCAAAACCTGAAACTATTTCATTACAGGATTTGATTAGAGGAGAAATGGAATTGCTTAAAATCTCTTTTTTCTTAAACTTCACAACAAGGGAATCTACATGTTTCATGACCAGTGATGCTAGACAGTATTCACAAAAGATTTTCAGATTTTTTCTTCTAGGTATTTTACAGCCAAAATCTAAAACTCCTTAGGGAATTAATCCTGTCAAATCTGAAGTACTGACTCATTCTCTAATGCAGCATGAATAACATTTTATTTCAGACCTGATCTAGATCCAAACAAAATCTCATCAAGACAACTCCAGTTTGTATTTCAACATTACTGGGTGGTCTGTTGAGAATTGACAAAAATGGAATCAGAAAGGATCATGATTTTTAGAAAAATAAACAAATAAAGAGCACAGTAAAAGCACATGATAGCTGGTAATTTCTTTGCTGCTTACTCATAACACAGAATATGAAAAGAGATATAAGGAATATGACAGAAATGTTGGCAAAGCACGAGTTACACTTGTAAACAGTCAGAGACAGAGGACTTTCTTCGTTGGTTTCCATTTTTTGTGAATATAAACTGGGGTAACCATATGGATCTTCATAGAGTAGATGTACACTAACAGGCAAATTCATCCGTTTTCCAGTCTCATAGCAGAAAAGAAACAAAATCATCATGAGTTATTACTCCTTGGCTAAGATCTTAAGCCTCTTCTACTGGAAAAATTTATATGCCAGAAATTTCTAGTATAATTTTAGTCTGCATTGTGGGCCAGAGGTTTTTCCTGTAGATAAAGTCAATGCAGAATAGATTGGTAAAGGGTCAAAGCCAAGACGTGGAAGGCACTGAAAGCACTTGGTAGTTTCCACCAGTACCTTTCCCCAGCTACTTTGAAACAAATAGATCTTCAGCCCTGTGAAGCTATGATAGGCTACAATACCAGAATACTGTCAGCAGAGAAGACATCAGGAGCTGGGTTACTGCAGACCCTGAAATGGTGCCTAGCCTCAGGAAATAGCCTAAAGGGAAGGGAATTGCCTCCCACATAAAAGTATGCACAGTTTAAAATTGAAATATCTAGAATTTCAATAAGCTGACTAATGTCATAATTGCAGAAAAACCCCAAACATATAGCCCACATCATCAGACATGAACAGCAGGTAGCAAAACTTGCAGCTGTTTGAAAAATGCTACCCATGGCGAGGGACCAGGACATTACTGTGACAAGAGTTGCAACAAAGCTAGTGTACCCTAAAATCCAATCAATCTGGCACAACTATTGTAAGACCAAATGCAGATTTCCACAGTCTTTAAGTATAATTCTTAGGACATCCTTTCCACTCCTACTGCATTTTTCCATTGTGATGGGATCTCTTCAGCTGCTGTTCTAATGGGGTTAATGTTAAGCTTCCTTTCATCACTTATCTATAATTAGGACGGCTGTTATTCTATGGTTTCTGTAGAGCCATATGGTTATCTAATGCTAACAAGACCTGCAGTGCTTCAGTTTCTGTGTATTGCTTCCTGTCTGGCTTCTGGTTTCCTCATTTTCTGCTGCATTTCTTGGGTTGACTATAAAAGGAAGGAAAAGGAAATCAAAGTCTGTGTTTATTGTGCTTCCTGGAGATTAATATTCCCCTATGAATAGGTTTGAAAATATTTCAGCCATGCTTGTCTTTTTTTCTGCAAAATATACCCTCAGAGCTACAAGGAAAACTGTCCAAACTTGCTTCTGTGTATTTGTCAAAACATTACTTGTTTTATTCTACTGAGTTGCACCAAGGGAGTACCAGTTAACATTCCTCAACTGATACTGCCTCTAAAACAACAGATTTTTTTCTATTTTTTATGCCAGAACATTTTTTTGCTGTTGGTTTCCAGTACTACCCAGAAGGAGTTCGGCATCAGAAATGTGCAAAAAGAAAAGATACTTCCCAACCTAAAAAGGACAAGACAAATGTGTGGTAAGAAAGGAGATACAGAGTGGTCCCAGAGGTGACAGGGCCTGTTGTGGTAATTCAGTGTCTAGAAATACAGTGGTTTGACTTTTAGAGAAGGGAAGCTCACCACGCATTTTGATATTCTGCTCTCTGACAAGGCTGGCAAGGCTTTGCACCGAGAGAAGAGTTTCAAGAGTTTCTTTAGTTTCTATCTTCCCCCCAAAAAATCGCAACTGTAGACATTTTATTACAAATTCTCTGTTTCTTAGAAACAAGTTTTTCTCATTTTGCTCTAAAACTTGGTTTTACTTCCTGTTTCCTTCGGGTCCAATTTTTATTGTTTCAGTGCAGCAGTTTCAGTGCCAATGTCAACATCAAGACAGGAGCATTTCCAGTTTATGACAGGCCTGACAGTCATGTTTCCAGTGCTTCTAGCTAGAAGCTAAACCAGTGGGCCAGCCCAGATGTTTTTGCAATGAAACCATTGATTGAAGAAAGAAAACAGATACCTTGGACATTAACAGGAGCCTGGAAAGCAAACACCTCACATGAGAAATAACCCAGAAAATGACACCATAACAGAACATGGTCATTCATGGTATCTCAGAGGAGGAAGAACTGGCATTAACAGTGCATAAGGTTAAATCATTCTGAATTTGGTAGCCATCTAAAATTGTGCACTGACGCTGAAGATTGGGTGGAATATTAAAACTGAAAGGGAAACAGGATAGTCTTAAACAGAAGTTAGGACAGGCCAGAAAACCTACTGTAACACATTAGACTGGATGCAGTTACATAAGTAGCCATCAGTATTCCAGCACAGATTTCATCAAGATTTCTTTTCACTGATTACAATTAATAAGCTTTTGAAAAAATAAAAATACAGTCATGCATAAAACCAAATTCAGATTACCAGGTTTTTTGTTGATCCTTTATATGTTCAGAGAATTTTCAAAGGACAGTAGCAGAATTTAGTTCCCACTGAATTTCAGTGAACTATGACTTTGTATAGTCTCTTTCAGAAAAATACCTCTTACAAAAGAGAAGAACTCAGTATTTTTGTCCATATTTCTGGTGTTTTAGGGAGGTTGATTAGAATACACATAGAAGTGCAATCATTGTGCTCTACAGGACAGAACTGCCCTCCATCACCAGTCCCTCAAATTGATTGAGTTAAATATCAATTTGAGGTGCTTTTCTCTACCTCCTACCCCACAGTACAGTAACAGCTGTACTATGTAACATTTATCCTTGCAAGTAGAGCTGTCTTAGTCTTTCCATTTTATAAATGGAGGATTTGGGCACAGAGGGATTAAGGTACAGACCTTCAGCACAGGCTGAGGTGTCTTACTGTTGGCACTGTATTCTCTGAGTATTTAAGAGTTATCCAAGGCCACACAGGACATCTTTAAGGGCAGAAAGGGACTGAACTTGAACTTCTGAAGCCCAGGCTAGAATCCTTCACTTTTGTCCATCTTCTCTCTTAAGACCTGACTTTAGGCTCAGAAGTTTTAACAAACAGTTATATTAAGAGTTGTAAAGCAGAGTAGCACCTAATCGTCCATCTCACAAAAAGGACTTTCTCCATAACACCACAGTAGACTGTATGTGAGAATTCTTTTGTCACTGAAAAATACTGGGAGAGATAGATTTCATCTCTCCTTATTTCATTTTATAGAGACACCCCATATTATAGATTGACCAGCAGAAACTTACTTTACAAGAAATTTTTTTTTTAAATCTTAAAAATTAGTGTTTCCACATTTAAACACAGTAAGTCAAAATTAGATACCATCACAGTAAGTCAAAATTAGATACCATTCTGTAGTCAAGACAAATATTTTACCTCTTTATAAAAATTTAGTAGTTGAGACTATCATGGTTGTTGATAACAAAACTGAAGAACAATAAGTAAGTCCGAAGCTGAAAAAATTAACAAACAAGAATATAATTGAGGATATTTAACAGTAACCTGACACATGTACCTCTCAACAGCATTGCACTGCAAAAAAAAAAAAAAATCACAGTTTGAGTGGGCTTCTAATCTCTAATCATCCTGCTATTTGTGTAGTAGACTCCTTCACTGGAGATTAGAATTATGTAATTTATAGCATTGATGCAACTAAATTTACCCATACTTTGGTGTGAAGAGAACAGGTTTTACTGTTTCTAAAAAGTGATTAAAAATCCTGCAGATTATTGAGCGCCATCTACTGTTTCATTACTACTTCATACACTGCTTTGGAGCTGCCCAGTCAAATTAAAATTGTTTTCAGCAACTAAAGCAGAAATTCAGACTTCGGGATTTCTTTTAAAATTGCATTGTATTGTACCCAAAATACAGTGCTCTCTTTTTTCAACTATAGAGTAAATTTTACAAGCATTAGAAAACAAAGCCATTAATTAAAGAGAAAAATAGTTAAAGCTGAAGGTTAGCATTAGAGTCAGTCTTTTCTTTAGCTCAAATAATTTTAGTACAGAGATAATATAGGTCTTTAATTCTTTTCACATCACGAAATAAATGGAAATATTTGGTACTGCATACACTTGGGAAAAAATTTTTAAAAAAGAAAGAGAAAAACTAGAAAACTAACCCACCAGGTATTAAGCTAACAGTGGTTGTATTATAATGATTATGAATATCCAGAGATTCTTTTTTGTTTAAAGAAACAATAGCTTAAGTAACTAGGCATATTGCAATATCACATGTAGTTCAGATAGGCTTTTATCTTCCTGAATAACTTATTTACAAGTAATTTTTCCTCAAGTTGTAGTGAATTTGCATAAGGAAGAGATTGAGTGAATGTCAAGATTGATGACCTATATGGATCAACTGTTCATGCTCTCTTGCACCAGTAGTTTTCCTTTTTGCTTTCATGCTTGCAAATTGTTCATAGAGTTGCTATCTCCACTCATGAAGCGAGGAGGAACAGAAGAGCTAAAAAAAACCCCCAAAACAAGATAAAACAAAAGAAATTTTACTAGGCTTACTGGATATCAAGCTGTTATTTGCCTGCCTATTCTAGCAGTTCAATATCACTTTGATGATTTACATGACCAGAAAACAATCTGCTGTGGACATCATTCACAGTTTTGCACTCTTTAGCTTACTGGCAAATTCTGAGGAAATTAAACTTGTTTGTTTGTTTATTTGTTTGTTTGCTTGTTTTGGGGGATTTTTTGGGGGGGGCTGGCGGTTTTGTTGTTTTTTTTATGAAAGTAATACCATATTCTAGATATATCACATGATTTCACTGCTTTTCATCTCCCAGTCCAGGTCTGGTTTCAGCTCTTGTACTAAAGTTGAGACAGTTACTCACAGCTAATATTCTTACCTCTGAAATTAATAAAGACAGGTGGGTGCTTCTAAAAGACACTCTGTCTCATACTAAGAAAGGTGCTAAAAATACACCAACTTTTGTGCATACATGTTTTCAATTGAGTAAATTCACAAACACTATAGTCAAATACCTTTGAGTATATTTAAGAACATAGGTGGGGCAATTCTCCTTTGAACAGGCTGACAACAAGAAGGCATGTTGTCTTCAGCTCTAGTGCTCTACCACTTAGAGCCAAAAGGGTGAGGAGCAACAACAGATATGACAAAACACCAAGATCCCATGTCCAGTTGTAAAGCATGGGTCTTGGAAATGGTGAAATTCATCATCAGAGCAGCTCCCTCAGGCTCCCGTGAAGAGCTCCTCTGAACAGTGTCAGCCTCTCACTGTTCCAGGCTCCAGCTGCTCTGAGATATCTTTGTGCTTCAATGGCACCATATTGCAAACTGTGAACAGCCTCCAATACATACACTAATGCCATGAGAACTCGAAAGGAGACTGAAAGATGTTAAAATCAGGAAAAGTGGTGTCTGATCCCTCAGTTCTTTCCACACATGCTCACACAGGAAGATTTCAGTTGCAGCTTTGCAGGGAAGAGTCTGCATACACCACTACTGTGCAGCAGTGGACAGTGTGGGTATGGTGAGCACTGCAAAAGTCGCACAGATAATACAGAAGGGGCAGTGTGGCAAAGCTGAGAGCCAGTCTTTGGCAGCTCAATGTCACACAAACAGGCTCACCCTAGCCTATGCAGATTTAACAGCACTACTTAACACCTGGCATTATGGTGCTGGCTTGTATCCCTCTGGTCCGTTCACTGCACGCAACAGCCACTCCACTTTGCAGCCTCATAGCACCCCACTCTGTCCCCCACACTTGAGAAAGCTTAGATGGGAACTGCAGAGATTAACCAGATTGTCATGTTCTGAGCAGGGAAATAGCAGAGTTTGTGTTACTCTGTAATCTCTAACACTTCATTTAAAGGCATAACACAATTGCCAGTGTTCAATGTGAGCTTTCAACTGTGACTAAATTTGGACTTCAAGCTGGATAACTTTTCAATTATTACTTTGCATGAATACAAGTTTTATGCATGAAATAGAAAGCACACTGCAGTTTTACCATCCCCAAGCCTTAAGTGTTCATGAGTCAGACCTCCCATGAGCAATGACTAATCTAGAAACCAGTGCTTTTTTTCTTTTATGTATGTAAGTAATTTGGTGTTTTCATCTACCTTTTGAATTATCAAGAGATCAGCCAGGACACAACATGTTTCTACCTTTGGCCTTTACACTGGGCAGAAAATTTCCAGAGGGGCTCTGCACTGGCTGAGATCCCAAACAGCTGGGACCTGAGAGGCTCCAAAGACTCGGTAAGGGTAATTTGCACATCTATGCTGACCTCCCAAACTTTCAGTTTTGCCTAGCCAGATGGCTTGGATGTGGACAGGCAAGAGGGGTCCTTAAGAGCTTGGAGAGCTATTTTAACTCCAAGGCACCAGGAGACATAGTGGTGCATACTGGCCAGTAAGTGTTCAGGCTGTGAAAGGCAAGACTAACTGGGGTGCAGGGGGAAGGCCACTACAGCTCCTGAACTCTACATGGACAGAGCCTTGGCAGTTGCCAAGTGAAGAATGAGCCACAGTGGGACCTGAAGAACCATTTCAAATTCCAGAATCTCAGTAATCCGAAACCCAGCCTACTGATTTTTCTTATAGGACAGAAGCCTGTCCTATAAGACACATCAAGCTCATTACTACTGCCAGTTGAAATTGTGACAAAGTTTAAGAGACTGCAGATAATAGATTTCCCTAAAACACCACAAAAAGCAGAACTTTTTTTGGGTTTTTTGTGAGAGAAATTGAAGACATCAGAGAATCCTGCTATGACTCAGATGTCTTGATAAAAGAAACAAATTACTTGATCTCATTCACAGTACCAGATATTTATCAGATAGGAGTGACCATTTCAAAAACAAGACCTTGTCAAAGAGAAGATATTTGCCTACCTCCATATATCTGGATAGAGAACAAAAGTTGTTCCAATACTACTGGGCAACCCTCACTTTTCAGGTTTATGTTGAATAGCTATTACTTACAATGGATATTACTGCCACTAAAAATGCCAGCACAGTCAAATAGATAGATAATGATAAAAATATAATTTTCATTTGTGGACAAGCTTCGTTTAGAATGAGAACGCTTTTTCCTATTTAAATTTCTGAAAACACAATGTAAGAGGAAACTAAAGCAGTACTTTACACTGATATAGAGTCCAACTGCTTCACTAGGGACCAAATCTCCTTTTAGGTGAAGATTCAATCCTAGAGATAGTCTGAACAAAAGAGAGAATGTTCTACTCATATGCATGAACTCTACTCATGTACTCAAATACAGACACATCTCAAAAAACATGTGAAAAAATACCCCCACTTTATCCTGAGATCTTTGCCTGAAAGACACAAGGAAGGGGATTAAAGAGGAAGTGCTCCATAGATGTTTCATTGTTTCACTAACTGCAGAACTAAAGCCTTATTATGATAAAGTGTAGTCAGAGAGTGTTCACACTAATGGCAGTACAAGTTTTAGGGGACAATCAGGGTTTAGATTCTTTTAGGGAAACAGTTATCCAAAATGCCAGATCTATTTTGCAGCAATGCTTGGCATTGTCATCAGTCAACTTTAATAATGTAAGAAATCTAAACTAAAACATCAGTCTTGATGATACTCAGAATGTGAACACTCTGCTCTGAAGTTTCTTAGATTTATGATCTTAGTCAAAGATGAAGACAAATGTGCTGTAATATATTTTACTCTGAATTGTATTCTCAATTCTAAGTAAATTTTTCAATCTAAGCATCTTCCCTTTCCTTTCTCCCATATTCTGCCTGAAAGCTTATGGAAATAAAACATTTGAAAGATCAGGGGTCATCTTCTTCCATGTCTTCTATGTGAAGTGCACATACCCACACAATTTCAATAGCAGGGCTGTTATTTAAATAAACCTTTCCTCAGAAGTTAAAGATAAATGGATATGAAAGTAAATAATGTTAACTGACACAAACCTGAACAATGGACTAAGGAAATAACCTTGAAAGCATAAACAGCCATAGAAAGAATTCGTTATGGTGAGCATTTTTTCCCTGGTGACAAGCTTTTATTCTAGTTATGTTCCTCATATATTTTCTGCAAGTCATACATTATGACTTTCTCCCCTACATCATGTTCTGTTTCATGCTTTCTTTGATTTCCATCCTTTCCACTGTGACAAAAGATTTTTAATATTACTGTTGTTTTGCAGCGAATATATTAATCCATGGTGCCTTTATTTGCATAAGTTTCATCAAATCCAAGAATGACAATGAAGGTTCAGGAGACTTAAGACATTTCCTTAAAAGTAATTGGCACACAGAGAATCTCCCTAGTATGAAACCAACTTCCTGGCTAGAAAAAAAACAATTGATTTTTTTTTTCCTATCAGAATTCTTTTTCCCATACAAGGCAATATTTCTCCCATATGGATTTCAATTCCAGTACGTTCCTGGTGGAGCTATCCAACTTCTACATGGCAGAAACTGACGAAGTATTAAGGAAGCATTTGTAAAATGCTATAGCTACAGTGCAAAATGTTTCCACCACCAGAATGAATTGTCTTAATTGCTATTCAGTTATAGTTGTGGAAGCTGCGCTTTTGACAAGATAATAAATATTCTTAGGAGTATTGTTCCATGTGCTGACACACAGAAATACCCAAAGTATTGAAGTATGTCCCAGTGTTTGAGCTGCATGTGGAAACAACATCCATTAATACTCTAAATAGCAGGGTTTACTGTTGTCTAAACATGTCCCTTACAAATCAGTTGGTTAAAGATATGATGGCTACTATAAAATGCCTCAAAATGTTGTGTATTTTATACACATGCACATATAAAAGCACACACAAAATAATGTAATATAACCAAGATATCATTAGCCATGAATAATTCTTGTGCACTTACACAAAAGTTAGGCCTCATCATTAAACACATTAAATAACTTACACAAATTCTGCAAAGCAATCCACAGTGTGCCTGTCAACGTGGCATTTTCCTCCCCAGCACCCATCCCACCTCACCAGCAGGAAGCTGGGCACCCTGGAGGCTGTGACCTCCGACAAGCCCATGGCAATGGCACCTGGATTCAGCAGGACTCATGGGCAGGCAGGGTTGAGGGGCACTGGAGACCAATGCTCTTGCAGTGGCACTGGGGCAGGGACTGTCAGATTCAGGGGACTGAAAAGGAATCCTGGGCCATGGGCAGACTGTAGAAAGTCCCAGCCAGGGATTTGCAAAGAATTGCTAAAACCAGGCACACACTCAAACATATATCTACAAAAATATGCCAGTTTTTGAAATGTGGGACCATGGGTGAAACCATGAACCATGTCAATCTTCTGAAACATGTTAAACTAAAGCTTTCTGAATAACACCTTACTTTCCCTCTCAGTGACAGTACACGTCTGAAAAGCCATACGTCCCCTCAGCAGGGTCACAGGAGAGTGTAGCAGTGGCAGGCCATGCATGACTGAGTGATTAAATTCCAGGTGCTGTTGTTGAGCAGACTGACAACAAAAACGATTTTTCAGAGGTTACAATGGTTCAAAAGTTATAAATATATTTGCATTTATAATGAAACAATACACTGCAAGGAGAAAATGCATACTCCTTGACTGGAACTTGACTGAATGATACCAAATGCTCCTCAGTTCAAATCTGTGTGTCTGGCAGTAAATATTGAAGGGTGCAAAACCTGGTGTCTTAGTTTATTTGCAATTCGTGTTTTATGTTTTGTTTAAAAATGGCACAATAGGAGAACAAGGAAGAAGTTATTCTGATCACTTCATCACATGTCAGGCAGACCCTCAAGAGGGGTCTAGCCCCACAAACTATTAAACACACTAAGGTGAGAGAAACTTCCCTGTTGGCAGACAGAAATAGGCTGAGGGCAAAACTTGAAGTTTCTCTGAGTGAACCAGGGAACATGCTTGTAAAGGGAGCAAACCCAGAGTCAAAAGAAGACAGAAAAAAGGAAATTTTCCCAAGATCAGACACAGGGCTGTATATAGTTTGTTCCGGCCATGGAAGTCAGAGAAAGTTCCTCACCTATGAACTCAGACATGAAGAAAAAACAATCTCTACCAGGAGTGAGTAGAGCAGAGAAGGGATGTGTTTTCAAAACCTTTGTTTTAAACTTTTTCACTCAACAGATGCAATCTGTCTTTCATAGAAGATATTTCACCCTTGAAGTTCAGATACCCGTATTTGACATCTTTTAATATATTTACTTTAAATTAAAG
Organism: Dicrurus megarhynchus; assembly: GCA_013399195.1. Lineage (NCBI taxonomy): Eukaryota > Metazoa > Chordata > Aves > Passeriformes > Dicruridae > Dicrurus > Dicrurus megarhynchus. The sequence goes on from VXAD01005617.1 coordinate 26,966, forward strand.
CTGGAACAGACTTCTGGCTACTGCTAAAGTCCTACATCAGGATACTGGACAACTGAATATTCAGCAAGCAAGACAAATATAAGCTGTCTTCTAACAAGATGAGCTTTGCTAAGTGTATATACAGCTAGGGAATTCTGAACAGTGGTGTGCTAGTAACAGAATCTCACCAGTCCATGTTCTGAGAGTACTGGTCTCCTCAGGGGCCATGAAGAATCAGTTCCTTTAAGTCCAAAGTGTTAAAAAGTTCAAAGTAATCCTTGAACTTTTGTTCTTGTCATCTTCTGTGGTTTTGGCGGTACTTTATACAAATGTGTCATCACATCCACTGGGCACTTTTCATGCTCTAGCTTCAGCTTCCATATACTAAGGTCTTTATGGACTTGCACCTCTGAAATAAGATGTGTGCCTGTCATGGTTTACGACAGGGAGATCTGATTGTTGGGTGAAAACCATCTGTAATGTGAAATGCCTGTACACCACTGCTTGCTGAATGTCACTGCCACTGTACATAGCTGTACATTTGTATATATATGTGTATGTATTAATGTGTGTGTGCAGAGTTAGAATATCTTGGATACATATGTGTGTGTATTAATGTGAGTGTGTAGAGTTAGAATATCTTAGTTTGGGTATTGAGCTGACGATAGGGGATAAAGGGTGGAATGTCTTGGGGTGACTTTATGATGTGTACCTATCGCTGTTCTATGCCCAGAAATTAAATTTATGCCTGCTTTGCTTTCTCCCAATTCTTGCTTCACAGAAAGAAAAATAAGTAAGTAATGGATATTTAGAACCAAACCACTACACTTCCTTAATTTCTAAATTTCACCTTAGGATATATAAAAATGCATTTACTTCATGAAGATTTTTAAAAGTAACAATTACCCTTACTGAACAAAATGATTAAATCAAATCTTCTATATGCAACATTTTAAAGTATTTTTTCATGTGCTGCTTAAGTCTTTTGTGGTTTTGCTAGCAGGTGCAACGGATGACTTCAGATTCCAGTTTTTACTGTGTAGAAGTCATTGTTCTGTTTCAAAACTTGTTACAGGGAGGTAAAATTATGCCCTTTCACAGATAATAGTTAACCCACTGAATATTTCTTAGAATCTACTGGACTATAATCTAAATAGCAATTAAAAGACTAAAAATATGATCAAAGGTGGAGATAAAATTCAAAATAAGTAATGAGATTCCCTGAGATTCCATGATTCCTTCAGATCCCTAACACTCCCACAAGCTACAAATTATGTAGCTACTATATTTTTATGTGAAAAGAACAATTTGTATTCAGAACTAGTTTAACACATAATACAGATTCATCAAAAATAGAAATCCTCTGAAAGCTTAAATATTGTCTGGTCAACAAATCTGTATCAATTAAAATATTTAAATAATTTATTTCTTTGTTACACAACAAGATTAAGTAAAAGAGCTTGCCATTTCAGGGACCTTATTAATACTTCTTACTGCTTATCTATCATTTTTGTTCACATAGCACCTGTAGGACAAGACTGCACTCAAAACAACTAAAACAGACTCTCGTAGAGAGATTAAAACAAATCTCTCTATGAATATGGAATTTTAATTTCTCCAGCAAGTGTCTGACAAAGTAGAACAATATATAAACCAAACCAGCTTATTGAAGCATTTTTTTGCCAAGGGGCTTCAGCCAGGTTTCATTTATTTTTCCAGCCATGTTTCTTCTCATCTGAAACCTGAAAATGTGCCTAGTTCTGCAGCTGCAGTCACAATGGTAAATATCTTTGTACAGAACTCATTCTGCTCATCTGTAAGTGATGCATAGCACATATGTAATTTAGTTCTCTTTTGTGGATGGTTAAATGTAGAGATTGAACTCAAGAAAAGTAGTCACAGAGGCCCAAGCTTCATTTGCTTAATAAAAAGTGCATGTCTTTTCATTTGCATCTTTGGTGTTTCCCATCAAACTATCAGCTATCCCTGTCCACACTCAGACATTCTTGTCTGTTAGCCAGTCTGTGGCAGGATGATATCCTTGAATAATCTAGTCATAGTCTTCAAGGCTACAGTGGCAGACACGATAGGATAAATGACAAGAGGCATCTAAGCCTCCTAACCTTTTATCTATAGACCCATCAACTGTTGGATAGCCTGAAAGGTGGGAATTCAATTGGTCCCTGTGTGACATCATGATTTCTCTGACTCCTGGCTTCCATGTAGCAGTTACAGGAACCAGAGAAAACTTGAAGTGTACCTTCATCACATAGTCTGAGATGAAAGGGGTATTACACTGTCCTTTTATCTAACACCACGACTATTTAATAGACGTATTATATAGCATTGCCAAAAGACATAGGTTTTCATAGGTTTTATCTGCCAAACCACAGACTTTAATCCATATGGCTTATTCTAGCCACAGAGAAGAGAAACACTATGCAGAGCCAGCATGGATACAGCCAAAGTATGGATAAGAAAAATTTGCCAGACGTGCAGCAATCGCAGCATCACAAAAAATCAGAAAATACACACTCCAGAGCAGAAGGTGTAAATGGAGAGTGGTAGACCTTTTAAATCTTTTGCTAAGTCTGCACAAGCAACAAGTCACATTTTGCCCCAGTATTTTAACAGAGTTTTTTATGCCTTAGGCATGTCAGTTACGTGCCACCCTCTCTCTGTAGCTGGGTTAGCAGAGATATGTAGAAAACAGAATGTTGATTCAACAAAGCTCCTAGAATAATGTAAAACTTCTTCAATAAAAACCTTATTCCATCTTTAGCTAAAACATGGCTCTTATTCTTTCCAGCATTCCTATCCTCCCCCCAGGAATTATTTCAGAGATTTAAACTCTTGAATTTTACCACGTACCTTATGAAATTCATTGAACTTTCAAAATAAATATTTCATTTCAAATGAGAAAATTCAAGTGCTTTGAAAGCACTTATCTTCTCCAGCCTCTCATTTGGACAAGATGCTAAGTGTGAGGAGTAAGGAGAAGAACTTAAGAAGATTAAACTGCAGAAGATCACCTGATCCTTTAAGGTTATCCCTTAAAAGAGAACACCTCAACTTCTGCTTCAACTTCTCATTCAAACTGCAAAAAAAGAAAGTTCATTACAATTAATTTTTCCATCTTTCCCCAAACATTTGAGTCAATTTATCCTATCTGTCCTTCAAAAGTCTTCATAGGAAAAAAAAGGGGGAAAAAATCCTGCTGTATGTTTTTTGTGTCTAGCATCTATACATAGGATTCAGTGTCTTCAACTTGAACAAGTGTTAATTTTCCTTACTGATAATATGTGAAGATAGGATGCAGCCTACTATTTCTAATTCTACTATTTAGAATTATCAGTTCTCTGAGCAGCAGGAGCAGCCCCTATAGGATTCCTTAGCCTTCTGGATGTGTGGCTTTGAGCCCACTTTCAAAAACTCAAGGTGTCAATGTAAGCCAAACTTTCAGGATTTTGAAGTTCATCCAGCATGCTTATGGTCTCATTAAACACTGTCCTCAAGTCCAAAAAGGCATTCTTCTTTAAAACAGCAAAAAAAACCAAAACAAAAATAAACAAAAATAATAATTCAAAAACCCCCATAAAACAAAAGAACCCCACACAACAAATACCACCCAACAAAACAAAAAACAACTCCTGTCTGATCTTAAGTATCATAGCAGGTCCTCCCAATGAATCTTTTTCAAGAGAAAATGGTATTTGCCCTGCTTCTATAGTCTGCTTTATCCTAGAAGATTACAACAGATTTGCAGAAAGTCTTCTTCAATGAAAGCTCAGCAAATTCAGTACTCCAAACAGGATATACTTTCCAATTAAGGATTAGCATACTTAACATGAGGTTGTCAATTTCAATTGGCATGACTCAAACTGAAATGGCAACCCACTTGCCATCTGCTTTATACAGATCTAGTCTGGAAAGCAGCAATGAGACAGCCGAAAGGCTGCTACCATAGAAACTGCACCACAAACAGTAAATGTTACCTAGAGATCTCTTAAGTTCTTACGTAGTATAGTACCGGTGACTGGGTACTTTGGGTTTGCTCCCTTGGACAGAGACAAGTTTAGAGAAGACTTAATCTGAAATGCAGTACACTGAGGCAGCTAAGTTTTAGAAGAAAGAGGCCTGAAATAAAAACATTCTGACTGATTAGTCCAGAGGCAAAAAATTAATATATTGTTAATCTATTTTACAAAAATTAAACAGGCTAAAAGAATATGTTGGACTATTTTAAATGGGGAATTCAACCCTCAGTAAGTCCTATTTAATATGACTTCGTTTAAATAGAGTACAAGTAAAATTCATAAGAAAGAACTGCCAACATTTCTGTTAGGAAAGGATGTTTGTACCTGTTGTGATATATTGATTAATTCATAATCACAGAACCATTAAGAGTGGAAAAGACCCCTAAGATCAGTGGGTGCAATTGTTAACCCAGCACTGCCCTGTTTACCACTAAATCATATCCCAAAGTGCCACATCCACACGCCAAGTACTCCAGCCTTGGCCAAAACCTGTCATTAACTCATTTTGCTCAAGATGACTGACTAGAGCCCCACTGTTGAATCATCCACATCACAGTGTCCAGCACCCAGAATGACCAGTGCTTTGAAAGGATGTTAATAATTAAGGGATATAAAATAAATTAAGATTGGAAGGTATATTTTAGATACTGGGGAATGAGGAAGAAAGCAAAGCAGTTGCACGACTTTTAGAAAAGCAGACAGACTTTAACCAAGAGCTCTGCTGTGCAGTACTAGAGCACAGAACGTGCACAGCTAGTCCTAAGGGCCTAGGGTGCTCTGCAGCATTGTCTTAGCTAAAGCCTGCAATGAATATTCTCAGAAAATTCCTGTTAACATGTCCCAGTGGCACTGTTTGTTTCTAGTCAGCAGGCTCAAGCTGTGTGAAGCCAGACGGGTTTGTAAACCCCAGATTCGAAAACTCGACAGTGATATTTTGAATTCACTATTGCAACATAAAAGTCATACCCAGAGGTAAACTCAGCTTATCTGGAGTAGTTCTTCAGTCATCCCAGGTCCTATGGGATTTTTTAAATCCCATTTTTTTAAGATTCCAGTTTTCATGCAAGATACTTTTATTAGTATTTTTGATACAAATCCTGACCTAACAGGCAGGTGCAGAGATAATCCTTTTCCAGTTGTTGTTCGCCCTTCGGCCACAAGATAGCGGTGTTTTCCAATTCTTCCTGAAACACTCAGCGAAGCCGAAGCAATTGCATTTCGAGAACTGCCGGGCTCTTTGGAGGGAACGGGTATGGGAAGTGGTGCTGTTCATATAATCTCTGCCTTTTTCTAATCCCCTAAATATGTTTTGGTATCTGTCACGGCAGTTTCTCACAGTTCACTGTAGCAGTTAAGTCGTTAAAAAGGAAAGCCTTTCCTTAAATACTTTGAAAGCAACATCAGAGAAACATGCTCACCATGAAATATTTTTGTCCTCTCCCATGTTCTTACTGCTCTTCTTTAGTCCTATGTTCAGGATTTCCCTGAAAAGTTCAGTCACAAACTCTGCTTTAACAAAAACCATAGAAACAAAAGTATCAGAAAGATTTTACTGTAACCAAGAGATCAAGGTTATCAGTAAATAGCCCTGTGGATTTCCAGCACAGGCAGACTCAGGAACGTAGAAAGGTGATCTCTCTCTCTCCCTTTCCCTCTGTGTCTTCTGGCTTTGCCTTTTGTTTTTTGGTTTTTGGGTTGTTTTATTTGTTGTTGTTGGCTGGTTTGGTTTTGTATCAGGAGATTTTTTAAGTATTTATATTCATACAAAGAGAAGTTAAAGATTTTGTTAGGGCAAGGGGTAAAAAAGTGCTTAATAGGAGATACTTTTCAAAACCATAGAAGCATCTAGTACATATTATAGGTGCCCACTGGACATTTATTCTGCTTGGTTCTTAGGGAACTCAATATGCAACTCCTTCCCACACTACAGTTGTGCATTGGAAAGGCTGGTTGCCACAATAGCAGGGGTAGTCATACTGCCTAGCTTGAGGCACAAATTCTCAAGAATCAAATCGATATTTAATAAAGACAGGTAGCTCCAATGAGAAAAATCAGTGCATCTGCTTCAGATTCACATTCCAGTTCACCTTAGAGAGAAGTATCTCTTACTCTTCTTTCCTTTACTATGAAAAAAAAAAAACCAAAACAGAGAGAGTACAGTTATCTCACAAAGTGCATAAGCATAAGAAGCATATACTCTTTCCTCCTCTCAGATCAAGACTGAAGAGCTTCAGCAACTCTGTATGAATTTCTGGAAATCTTCTCATAGCTCTAGAGACCTGATTCTCAGGAGCAAACAGTGCTTACAGCTGCCACACAAAATGTCCATACACAGATATCTGTTCCCTCTGGAACCAGAAGCTGCAAAGCTGCTTCAATGGACTTCCTCAGTATTACCTTTAGAAACTGTTCCCTTTGCATAAGTTATTAAACATTTTCCATACCAGGGACTGGAACCCACAGGCTAAAGAGCTCTTCATATCTCACACTGTCTGTTTTAATGAACATGAAGACATTGTGTACAAAACAACGAAGTACCACACAGGAGAGACTTGAGGAATCACACTGTTGATACACTGCAGCCCAACAACTACAACTCTTACATGAGAAAGCACTTTCAAATTCACTTCCAGTTCACACTTTCTCAAATTAGTGGAGATGCTAAATGGGAGCAACCAATATAATCTGTGTTAACTGGAGTTTAATTTTCTGTTGGTTTTTCTTAGCAGTTTAACACAATACTGCATTTTGGCAAATATAACATTTGATACAAAAAGAAATACCAGTCTCTTTATTTAGATGTGTAGAAGCATATGCCACAGAGTGTGTGTGTGTCATGACCACTCAAATAAATAGAAATTATCTGATTTGAATCCAATAATGTCACAGAAAATCTTCACACCATATTTAAGTACCTATACAAAATAGTTTCATTATATATTCTTTATATAAAGAAATATTACTATAATATAGAAAGAAATTAATACACATTGAAGCAAATTAAATTATGGTTGAACTGAAATTTAAAATAAGTTACTATTTAAATTAAAATATAACTGCCTATTAAATAAAACCTTACTAAATATGGAAAAATCCCACAGAGTGAAAGGATGTTTTCTACTCCTTCCAAACTGAAGTCACACTGAAAGAAGAAAAGAGAGCTCAGATTTTTATCTGTAGTGTTTATACATTGCTAGGGAAACCACATACAACAAGCCACACAAACAACATTTCCAAGATCAAGTTTATGATTATACAAATATATATAAATATATTTACAGAGCATTCTAAAATGCTTCCTTTTGCATTAATCTAATCCAGTGGATTACTTGAATTTACAACAAAGAAATCCATTCATTCTGTTACCACACTAAAATAATAACATTTCACAGGACTTTTCTTTCACATTTGGAGTTTAAAAATCTTTTGTTATGTATCTCAAGTCTTACAGTGTTAGTTGACCCTACTGGAGAGGAAAACGGTGGCACATGGAGAGTTAATCCCTTTTCCATCTGAGACACAAGTGACTGCATAATTAGTTACACCCGTGCTTTGGCTTGTGCATGTGCTCAGAAACAACTGGCTCTCCTATTTCACCAATGAAAGGCTTCCACATTAATTTATAATGCCAACAAGTATGAGTGAGAGTGAAAGAGTGTGTGAGAGTATGATCAGTCATTTCTCCATGCTAGATTTGTTACATGCAATAGTGAATAGATATTTGCTATTTATTATCCTTTCTTTTAATATTTATGCTTTACATTAAAATACATTTTAGGATATTTGGTTCCATTTGTTTTATGTTGCAGCTTAAAATTTTTTAAGTTTAGGTTAACAACAGAAAAAAAAGCCATTCAGAAATCTACTCAGGCTGTCATTTTTTGCCAAACATTTTCTTTTGTGGTACTAAGTTGTTCATAATAGCAAGGTAAAGACAGAACCAAGCAAAGTCAACTACTGAAAACAACAGTTTAATAATATTTTGAAGATACAATTTCCTAAGTTAGTAGCACAATGGCTTTTAAGCAGTTGCTGTCTTGAAACATTTTCTTCGAAATAAGTGCAAAATGTCATACCTGGGAAAGTCACAAGCACAAAAGGACCAAGATATTCCAGGGAGGAAGCAAAAAATAAATATACTTTAGGTTCCTGCCATACAATAGCTGTTGATTGTTTATAGTTATTTCTTACTCTGTAAATGTCAGATCTTTGGAAAGAACTGCAACTAACACAATAGAGCTAGACCTGTCATGGAGTACCATTATCAATTCTGAATAAACAACAACTGCTAAGCAAACTAAGCATGAACTCCCTCTCCACAGTTATATCAATCAAGCTGACAGCACATAGGTATGAGAAATTCTGCCTCTCTGTCTGCAAGGAAAAAGAACAGGTACTAATTTCCAAGGATCCCTATACTTGATTTGTATCAGCAACAATGGAATATTTAGATGGATATTCTTTGTTACTCAAAAGTTACAAATTGTCACTGATCCCTGTAATCAACTTTCACCGACTGATAACAATGCTTTACAAAGAAAGATGATAAAATATGATTTTAGTTACTACCATGCCACTTTTGCTTTTCTTTTCTTCTTAAAAGCCAATTTCAGTGTGTGGGAACTTTTTTCTTCTGCTTGTTCATTTTCTTTCTAATATCCTTTCATGTATTTCCATAAAACACTTGAAATCACATTCACTTTTTCTCTTTTACTTATTTATATTTTAAATTTATTTATTAGAAGTAAAAAATAATTTATTATTACTTGATAATCTGCTCAGGGTTCAGATATTAATCATTTTACCCTGAACCAATTTACTTTCTCTTTTGGCATTGCATGTTCTGATACTACTGTTGCATTAAAAGACTTGGCTCCAACAAAATGTAGAAACTCTTCTCCTTTCCATTTCCCAGTGGGTGACCTTGGTATGATCCAATGTCATCAGTGGGTGTTAGACATTACAGTCCCAACCATCCAACTCTTTCACCTTCTCAAGGCTTGAGGCTCTTCACTAAACATCCCTGGGCTCAGGCCCCTTAAAGATAGGCATGGTATTTCTGTAATGGAGAAGCTATGGTTGCTCTTCTATCTTAAGGAGTTCCCACCATAGCACATCTATGTCGTGCCAGTACAGCTGTTTGTAGTGAGAGCTATTCACCAAGTCAAAAAAAAAAATGAATGAATCCATGCTTCTATCTATTGATCTGTATTTATACAAAGAGAGAGATACCCATGCATATACACACACTGATATGATGTAGAGAGGCAGATCCTCCTTAAAAGAGCATTGTTTCCAGGGCAAACATCACTTCATCTTAAATCATTCAGGGTGTGGATCATTATAACATTCACACAAGCAGACCTGTGAGTGTTTGAGGCACAGTGTGGCGCACACCTATTCCAAATTTAAGCTGAAGTTTAGAGTCTCAGAACAGTATGTCTGGAAATATGGTTCTATATATCACCTTATCTGATAAATATTTCTTGGATAAATTAGACCTACTCCCATCCTTATTGAGACAGTATATATTCAAAAATAATTCTATTGGGAAAGGGCTAATCTTGCAAACTTCTACAGGCTTTTGCATCTGAGAATCCCATTGGAATCAATGGGAGTATTCATAGTAAAATTAAATGCATGCAAAAAGTGCTTTACTACAGAAAAATGACATTCCAAAGTAGATTTAAACCATTTTGCTTAATTCATGAACTGAGTGCTGTGGTTAAACTGTTTCTGTGATTTTCCTAATAACTGTGTGGACAGACAAGGCCTCTATTTTGTAACTTTTGATGTGCAGCACTTGGCTTCTGCACAATGGGGAAGCTTTCTGCAAGCGTGTGGTGCAGCTGCCCACTACAGTTTTCGTGAACTAGTCGTGATATTCTGTTGTATTCGATTACACAGCCCTGGCTGAGCCAAACTCATTTCTGTCAATATTAAACACCCAAAGAGATCCAGAGAAATTATATGCATTTCAGCAGACAAATCACTGTGCCTCATGGAAGCCTCTTCCTACAGGAAAAGCTGTGATTCCCAAGCAAAACTATTATGGTTAATGCCACTTAGCTATTTCTTAATTTTCTTTTTAACGCAACATTGAAGAGAAAAAAATAATTGCCTTTCATATATCTTTATTTACTCAAGGAATATTTTACAGGTCTGACCACTATCAGCACATGCAGAACTATTTTGCCAGCCTGCATATTGGCAATTGAAGTCTCACACCAATAGCACTGAGTCACAAATATGAAAGAACGTTCTTTTTCATTTTTATCCTTTGAAAAGTATGCTTTCAGAAAGCTTTCTTTTAAGTGAAGTGACAGAAATAAAAAACATTCCAGTGGCAGTTTCATTCCACTTTTAAGGGAAAAATGTTTTAGGAAGTAGCATGTTGTCTGCAGGATGCAGCATGCCAAGGTCAGTCATCTCAGAGCCTGCTCCTGCCCTGGTCTGAGGAGGCCCCAGGAAAACCCTTTGCCCCTGGTAGGGCCTACACTGGTAGGAGAGCCTGCTCCTGGCTGCTCCTGCATGGATGTGAGGAGCACCTTGGAGAAGTGGCTGGTCAGATTGCACATGTAATAATCTGCAGATTCATTAATCGGCTGTAAATCAAATGCCTCGGGGACAAGTCATGGTGCTGAGAAGACGAATTTCCTCTGCACAGGCATAAGATTCAGAGGAAATACTAGATTTTGGGGGTTTGCTTCTTCCTGCAAGGTATCTTAGCCAGGTTCCACCAGCTTTAGTCAAAACGTCCTTAGCAGCAGCAGCATTGTTATTTCCAGTTGAAGGCTGATGGTCAGTTTGTGCATGGATGGCTGCCGAAGCTGAAGTCTAGAACTGGAAGCCTGAAGTCCTTGCTCAGACACACACACACACACACAAAACATACAGAGGTCCAGAGATTTTAGGTAAGCAGTGTTGACCAAGAAATGCTTTGCAGGACAAAAGGAAATTAGTTTAACACTCTTTGCATATCTTTCCAAATAATTGCTTAATTTACACTACATATTATACTTACAAAGGACAAAATACCCCTCATGAAAAGTTGGCTTCAGCTTTGCAGAGCTTTTGTCTTCTGCTGTTCCCCACTCATATCTTCCAGTTATTCCAATGAATTTAAAGTGGTGAAGCTGTATTTAATGTGCAATAATAGTAATGTATATATTTTTCTTCTCCATTTGTGTTATGAAAGTTTAAAAAATAATCAAATAAAAGTTCTTCATTTTTGTTGCCATTCTCTATTTCTCTTGCAGTTTATACTGGAAAAGGATAGAATACAAAAATCTAAATAAAAATACTCAAGATAACAAAAATCTTTGCTTCATTAATATTCTGAATTTCTCTTTCCACAGCTGCAACCAGAATTTTTAATCCCAGAGAGCTATTTCAGTACAAAGTGCAGTAATTAGCTCATAAATGTTCAGAAACAGATCTGTGCCCGGTGTTTTAGCCTTTAAAGTAACAGGGAAGAAGTGAGGTTTTTAAATACCATTTTTGCAAGCCTGCTGAGAAAAGATTTTTTGCTTATTTTTAAGGGCAAAATTCCCTTACTCTGCGGCTTGTTTATGCTATTTTAAAAAGTTCAGGGGAATGGTAATGTGTGAAATAAACCTTACTAGGAAAGCTATTTCACTAAAATGAATATTTAAATTTGATCTGTTTACTATATTTTACTCCCCTTCAACTGAAACCAGACAGTCAACCCAGCTCTGCTGTAATTTGAATTAAAAGCAATTTTAAATAACCTTTCCATATACTGAAAAATAATTCACATGAGACATGCACATAAAATATGTTAAAAGAAAAACAAAGCTCTGGCATCGAGCAAACAACTAGAAATTACAGAATTAGATTAAACTGGAAAAACATCATTTCACCTCCCTTTTCAGTAGGCATTAATAGAGAGTTTAAGTACTTGATAATGTATTATTCCTCCCTAGTCCTTCCTCAGCACACCACGCTGTGGGGACCAGAAGAGCGTGTCGCTCTCTCTCTTCTCCCCAGACTGTTCCAGCCCCCGGTCCCACACAGGCAGCTAATTGAGTCTCAGTCTTGCTCTCATTTCATACTCTCCTTCCAGTGTCATTAAGCTCCTTGCTCTCATCACCTTTCCCATCAGACCTTTTGTCTCAAACAAATAAAAATCAAGGAGCTACCCTGAACTGCTTGACAGCAGAGAGACAGAAAGCTCCCAATTCCAATGTCTGGACTCAGCTGACCATTCCAGATCATTGCTTGAGCCAATTTTGCAGTTTGACCAGATTTGGCACAGATCTACTTTTTTCATTCATATTTCATTTCCTTTGAGATCTGTTCATTTCAATTTGTTCAAGAAACTGAGTTAAAATGCAAGAGTTTGAAATGTAATAGGAAGGTATAAATCTATGAACTACACTATGTGCACAGTTGCTTTATAGTTCTTTTCAGTATGAATTAAAGGTATTTTTATCTTCAGACTGCAAAAGGAAAAACAATTCCTATCATTTAAGTAGTCATGCAGAGTATTTAGATTTCTTTCCACACCTCAAGTGTGACTTTGATGCCTAAAATCAGAGAATTACGTTTGTTCCTACATCCATTTCAACAAGAGAACTTTGGGCACTGAAATATTTTGAGAATTATTTTTCTGGGACTGTTTAGCAAATCATTCCTTATGTACTTTGTAAGAGATTCTCAGTCAAATAAATTATTTAAAAAATAGTCTACACAGTAATAGAACAGTAAACAAAGTTCCCAAAAGAACCAAGCATAATGTAAAATATTAAATAAAGATAGCATTATAAACTTAGATATTGAAGACTATTTTGGCTCTTACTGATCTGTGATTTCCTTTTATGTCTTTTAGAAATGCTGAAACAGTTTGAATTACTTTTTTTTCAAGGTCAAGCTCAGATTGTGAACCCTCCTTAAGAGCATGCTGTAATATGTTCTTAGTTATTTCACAAAGCTATCATCTTCTGCATTTCATTCTTCAATTCACAAATTGCCACATGGCGTTATTTCTTCGTGACAACATCAGTTATTGATGTTTTTAAAATGACCAATTTCTCATAAAATCTTCTGATATTTACCTCCTAAATGGCTTTTCTGAAATTCAATCTATTTAGCAGAAAAATATGTAGACCTAAATAAAGCCTAGTCCACTGTTACTTCCTAGGAAGTACATTCATAATTGGCCACATATCATCACTCTGATAGGAAAACTTTAAAAGCCATATAGCACAGACCAGAGAAAGGTAGAGAAGGAAGAAGATATGCTCTTTATTCTTCCAAGTTGCACCACAATATTCATAGCAACCACAGTATGCCTGCTGATTCCACAGCCCTTTCACAAAAACATAAGCAGAGGCAATGCAGAAGATGTTATGCATTGAACTGCCCTATTATTTACTAGTTCAAATTAGATGTTTTGACAGTTAAAATTACATAGCATATAGAGCTCTTCCACAAAGTTAGCCTATGACCCTGATTGCTCACTGATTATCATAATACCCCCTATCCTCAAAGAGATCTCTGTTCCAGAAAGCTTCCATCTATTCAAGAACACTTAATTTTATATAATATTTATTATCCCAAGCTTCCATTGACATCACTGCAGAGGCAGACCTTTGTTTTAGCATTTAAATGTGTGTAAGAGCATAGATTTTCACCCTACTCCAAGAACCAAGAACCTCATCCTACATACATATGGGATGACACTAACTATATCTCAGCAAGTAGAAACTCTATTATTATGACCATTTTTAAGGTTAAATATATTCACGTTGTATTTGTAGAGTGAGGAAAACCTGTAAAGTCACTTTAATACAGAGATGCGTCATCATTCCAGCAACGCACAAGCCTCAAGGAACTGAAGCGTATGCACAGTCTTTAAGTCCATAGGAAGTCCCATTGAAGTTCTGAGAAAAAAGGCTTCTGAAATCCTAGTTGCTATGATGAAGCCTGTCACAGCTAGGCATAGCCATTCATCCCATTCCCATTCATCACATGGCTTTTCATTTCAGTCAGTGTCGATGAGATGGAGCCCGGTGCTCCAGTGATGGGTAAACCTCACGTCCTCTCTCAGTCATCACAGTCTTGTGCACAAGCCCCAGCACACAAGTGTATTCTATAGTGACTCTCTGGCCTTAGCATAGGAACAGAGAGAACAACAAGACCCTAGACACAAATACCATTAAAAGAAAAAAATGAAAAGGCAATTATGCCGAGGATGAATTAGACTGCTAACTTGCTCTCTTGTGTTAACTGTGGAAAACTATTACCAGTTTTGACTTCTCCCATCTGTTCTACTCCAAGCTTGCCGAAAGGCTGATATTCTGACTGCAATCTGAAGCACACTTTTGCCAACTGTTTCTTTTTGAAAGTCCATGTTCCATATGTTCTTATTATGCTTCTTTTTATTGCCGTGAAAGTACACAACTAACTAGGAAGGAAAAAGTTCTCTATTTTCCACAATTATATATATATATTTTTTAAAGTTTATAGAAGAGATCATTCAAATATTCCTCTCTTTTCCATGAGATACATCCTTGTGTCATCATAGTGTATATTCCTGTCACTTATAATGATTGCCTGTTAAACTTAACACACCTTATGTTTGATATATATCACATACAGTCTCTACAAAAGAAGGTCATTATTTAGAACAGGTATTCAGTAGAACAGGAGCCCAGGGTGAGAGTTCATCTTCTCTTTCAAATAAGAGTTCTAAATATGTGTTGACTTTCAAAATTTAAGAAGAAATATATCTATTGCTTACACAGGGAAACTGTTTCTACCAGTATTTCTAAAATAGCAGTTGGTCTTTAACACAAGAGTATAAAAAGCAAAAATCTTGAATTATGACCTCATGATAACCATGCAATCCTATGTAATATAAAGCATGATCATAAAATCTATGCAGCAGTTGACACATTAGTACTGATCTTATTTCCACTGAGTTCTCATTAACATGGGGCAAATCTCTATAATTATCATCTAATCAGGATAAACCAGAAGCAACTGAATAAACCACCAGAAAAAACCACTGGAGTTTCACATCCATTTACAACAGTCTGATTGACCTGAAATCCAAAAGAAGACAGTAACCAAAAATAAAACTGTTGGAAGAGTGTTACATGATGCTGATGATACCAGGTGTAAGCCAAGCTTTATCACTAAAGGAAAGACTGTGGAATTGGTGTGTTACATTTGCTCACCTGATAGGTTAAGAAACAAAGTTTTGCAGCTCACAACTCCTTCTTTAAGTCTGAAATAGAAGTATCAGCCTTCAAAGCTGAGAATCACAGAATTATCTTGATGGACAGGGACTCTGATTATCATCTAATACAACAGCCTGCTTCAAGCAGAGCTACAGCCAGTACTTGATTGAGTGGGCTAGGTGTAGCCACCACAAGGCTTGGTGTAGGCAAATCTCAAATATATCCAGAGATGGAGGTCCCATAACTGGTCTGGTAAACATGTTCCAGTCCTTCATCTCCATGCTAGTGAGAACTTCATAACGTCTGAGATACATTGCCCTTGCTACATAATCTGTCCTACCAAGAAGAATCTGGCTCTGTCATCTTCACAGCTACCCTTGAAGTAGCTGTAAGCAGAAGTTAGATGGGCCCTTACTCTCCTTTCCACCAGAGTAACAAGCCCAGGTCTTTCAACCTCTCCTTGGAGATGATCTGCAGGTACCAGAGCATCTTGATAGCCCAGATGGATCCTCTCCTATTTCTTTATGTATGTTTTGAATGTCAGGGCCCCAGATTGAATGAAATTTGCCTGAGTGGCCTCGCCAGTGACAAGTAAAGAGGATAGCGAGTTTTTTGGACAGGGGCCCATCTCCTCAAAATGCAGCCTGGTGCACAGCATGATTTATTCCCAGCTAGAGCGTGTTGTTTGCTCTTTCAGCCTGACATCACCTGTAACATCCCAGCCCTATTCTGCAGATCTCGCAGCCAGTCACTTCCTAGTCTGCACAGTGAAAAAGAACTTCCCACTTTTCCGTGTAGAACCTTGCAAGATTTCTCCAGACACAATCCTCAGATTTATTCGAGTGTATCCAGACTAAGATGTTGCTACTTTCGGTCAGCTGTTTTCCCATTACTGATGTGCTGAGGGTACAGTCTGTGACACCATTCATAACATTGCTGAAGTTCACTGAACAATATGAGTCTGATATCAAGCCCAGGGTATTACAGTCATTACTGACTACACACCAGATCTCAAGCCATGGATTATTGCACTTCGAACTTGTTGGTCCAGCTAATATTCTTCTAACAATCCCATAATCCAGACCACACTTCTCATCTTACAAAGAAAAGTGCTGCGGGACATGGTGTCCAAAACCTCATGAAAGTCAAGATCTATCACATTCACCACTCTCCTCTCATGCAAAGAACCAGTCATATCAATAGAGAAGGCAATCAGCTTGGTCAAGTATAATATTCCCTGGCAAATCTGTGTTGAGTTTCTTGATTAAGTCTTTGCCCTTCATTTGGGACTGAATTCCAATAGCTGCATGACTATCCAAAGGAATTATTTTTTTAGGGCCTCAGAATTGCTCTAATATAATAATAACATAATCACCTCAGCCAATTAGGTTATTGTCCTATTCCAGCCAACAGTCTTATCACTTCTGTGCTTGAAAATATGACACTTTGCTTCACAGGCACCAATCCAATAAATTTTTCTCTCAGATGGTCTAATTATTTAATGGAATTACTAAATGTAATTATTCTCCAACTATATTTAGCTTGAAGAGTTTTGCTTGAAATTCAGACTTGGAAGAAAGATTTACATGAGTAATAAAGCCTCTTACAGCAGTATCAAGTGGATCTAATGAAGACATATCATTGTTTTACAAAATTAAGGTTATTTATATTATCATAAGTATAAAAACAATACTATTAATATATAAACACACAGAAGCACTAATTCACAGTTTGAAGCTAAGAGAATTAGTTTCCAGATTGCTAACAAGTCTTTAGGCTATTAGTTATAAATAGGCAGTCAAACTCCGTCATCATTATAATTATTGCATCAATAATATTTCATTTATTTGTAAGAAAATAGCATTTGGAGTTGCAAGCATTACAATCTCCTTTTATACTAGTAACTGAAAGCTCTCAGAGAAACTACCTGTGTTTATTTCCATTCAAAGCCTATTGTTTTCTGAGGCTTTGGTGCAAGACAGAATGACCACCTTCAAAGTGAGTTTCCAGTTTTGCTTAAACTGCTCTAAACCTCTGGCCCCATCTTGCCTTCCTGTTTGGGTGCACGGTTTGGGCTGTGTTGGTTCTGGCATTAACCAGTTCAGCTGATTCATCCAAATGAAAACAGTTTGCTGTTAAGATCAGCTTCCAGACAGATCAAAAAACCCCAAAAAAATGAAAAAACAAACAACTCCTGAAGGCAATACTAAGGAAAAAATAGGCAGGTGTGTCCACACTCATCTTGGGAGTAATACAGGCTTAGAATTCATCTCTAACACTTATGTCTCTCAAGATATTTGTGAAAATGTTCTGTTAATAGTAAGCTTGAAATTGATCTCACAGATAACTGTTTATGCTAATGGAAATCTGCACAGTTGAAAATTACTTTCCTGAGGGGAAAGATATAAGCAGTGTCTATAGCCTTCATTTATGTACTTCTTTACATTTTCTTCATTTTGATTAATTCAGAGTGGCTGACTTGTTTCCTTTAACCCATTCTGATGTGTTACCCGAACTGCACACAAAACTCACAAAATTGTAGACAGAGGAAATCAGAAGCTCAGAAAACAAGGATTTCAAGATAAATATGTAACACACATATGTAACCTGGAACTGTAGATGAGCTGAAGGGCACTGTCTTAAACCGGCTAATCCATTTCTTCTATGATTGGCAATAATGCTGATTATGATCTGATTAACAGCCAATTTCATGATGAGCACATTATTCGAATTTATAGTCATTTGTTAGTAATGTGGGCTATCAGAAAGCTTTGCTCTTAATTATGCTGATGCTTTAATTGTATAGTTCTACAATGCTGATTGGAATTGTCAGTTTGTGAATGTGATTATTGCACATTAGCACTAAGTATATAGTAATGTTCTTCTAGTATGATATGAATGAGTTGTGTTCTCCCTCTTGATTCTACTGTATTTAATTATTGCCAGTATATTCTTTATTAGAAGCAGATGGGCTGTTCAATAGAAGCATCCTTATACTGTGTCCCTGCACCTATCACAGCCATCCAAACTACGACAATGAGTTAGGATTGCATTTCTGAGGCTCTGCACCTAGTTACTGATTTAAATCCAATGTAACATTGCTGGTGACAGTGGGGGAATTCTGGATTTGCAAGAACTGAAGAGCAAACAAGAAATTACCTTATTGATGCACTTCCTGGTATATGTTCAGCAGACTAAAAGTTAAAGAGTGACTACAGTAAGACCCTCTGCTCCAGTCTAACATTATAGTACCAATGTTCTTCTGGAGTCAATTTCATCTGACCTTACTTTCAAAACATGTCTTTAACCTGTGCATTTAAGTTCAGTGACTCCTTATCTGCACTGTGCCAAAATGGAAGACTGTTCAGATAGCTCCTGTGACTACTAGGTGGCATTGCTCATACCAACCACTACAAATACGTGTTAGCACTATCCATTGCCAGTGCTACAGTGCCGGTTCCATTTTACTTTAAAAAAAGTTTGGTACATAAGGAACCCAAACTAACTACTGAGAGTACTTAATTTATTAACAAATCCCAGATAGATATTTCCCTCAAACAGGAAAGATAAGCCATCGTGACTGACTGAAGTATAACTAGGAGGACTGGCTTTCTCCCTCCCATGTTTGCACCTTCTATATATTAATATAACCATGTGACAGCTCTACTTATGAAACCAACAGAAGTGGCCTCTGAGATGCCACAAGGAACCTGCCCACCAGCGCTGTTGAATCATTTCTACTTAAAATCTTGGTCCAATTCTTAGAATACAGAGGATGTGACACAATGCTCTTAATAATTTAAAGATCTGATAAGTCTTGATAATGAGAGAAAATAGTTTCCAACCACTCTTCTTCCAAAGACCTTTCTTGCAGAAAGTCATGGAGAAAACATGATAACACATACTGGTTTTTTGACAGCTTCAGCATTATGGGGTGCTTCACTCTCTGAAAGCACTGGTTTTTATCTCCAGGAGCAGTTTTACCCACTTTCATCAGCCCCAGATGGCAGGTAGCCACATTCCTATGCTAGCACAAATACTTCAGCAGAATTTAATCTTTCCCAAACACATTAAGTTGCTTTTTAAAAATAACCAATCAGCTCAGTGTGTGCTTATGCTGTTGGATGCAGAAAGCCGTGGGCTGGCCCCACACCCGCACTCCAACTTGTCTGGAAGCGAGCCACTGCCTGTCCAAAAGCCATTTAGCTACATTAATGCAGGACTATGCCTGAGCTAATAAGGCCTGCTGAGAGCCCCAGTATTAGTACAATTATGTTTTCACAGCAGCTTGTTTTTCTTTTAGTAAAGTATCAGATCACACAGGCTGGCGATTTCATTATTTACTTCAGAACCGAAGTAGAGTTTAATATGTATAGGGAGAGTTTATCCCCAACAGAAGCTTAAATAGCGAATATAAATCTTCTCCAAAGTAGTAATAATGGATTCAGCAGCTATGTGGTAAACAGAATTAAGGATTTCATTCCACAAGTCTTTTATTTGTCTTTAAGCTGACAAACAACATAATTTTGCCGCTCACAATAACAAACCTTAATTGATAGACTTCTTCCTAGTATTTTATTGCAAAAAATTAATGTTTGTATTTAATATCATACTGTCATTATCTTGTTTCCTCCACAGTGAGAAGAGTTGTCTGCTTTCTGCAGGTGCAGAGGACCAGCTAAATACACAACAGCCCCTCCTTATCCTTCCTATCAGCATACACAACGACCTCTAGTTAATATGCATAATTACATGGTTGCATGTATTAAATGTTGTTATATTGCATGACAGCATGTTTTAACAGTTAGGAACTTACATCTCAAAACTCTTAGTTATTTTAATCACTTTTTTAAAAGCAGCATCTTTTTCCCAGAACAAAATATGTTTTTAGCACAAGTTAACTTAGCTAATGAACTATATGAAAACATAATTAAATAAATGCAGAAAAAAACATGTTTTTCTTTTCTTTTTTTTTCCTGTGTGTTACCATCTGGTTCACTGGTAACCTAGAAACAAGATTTATCAGCTGCTAGCTACCTGAAGGCTTGGGAGGAGCTGAATGGGGAAAGGAAGGTTAGCACTCAGTATTTCTTTTAACACAATATGTTTTATTTCAGTAGAACTAGTACTGTAAAGCTGTATACAAAAGCAGAAATTCAAAAGAGCATAAACAGAATTACATTTCATTAATATTACCAACTCAATATTGATTTTAAAAGGGATTACTATTCTGAGACCCAAGCTGTACAAAACTTGAGAAGCCACTTGATTTCTCCATCTATATGAAATGGAAGGTTGTTTCCCATATTTATTTGCTGTTCCCAGAAAATTCTGAGTTAAGACTGCACTTAAAAGAAAATCAAATACTTGAAAATGTGTAAGCATCTAGACAAGACATCCTAAAAATTAGAATTAAAAAAACAGAACCAATTAACAAAGAGGTTTTTTTAGCTATTAATTATCATAATTTCATCCATCACTTAAAGTTGAAGGCTCTTCCTTGGTTTTAATCACTGTCTCCCAGGCCATGGATCTCTGATGAAGGAGAGAGCAGTAAGACTACTGTTGAGCTGCATTATAGCACAAGCTCTACAACCATGTCTTAATCACATTGGTGTTTATTATACTACATAGTATTTGGGGATATTAGGGTAAAATAACCCAGTTAGAATTTCCTGAATGGATTCTCAAAAATGCAGCTTATTACAATAGGTGTTACCAAGGGACTTTTCAGAACAAGATGAGAGAAACTGTAGGAAAGGTAACCACTGAAAATTACAGCTTTGAACAGTATTTCTGTTTAATATAATGAGATATCTTTGCATGTTCTTACACTCTAACATTTCATTTTAAGCTAAGTATTTCCAAATATAGCAACACACTTTTAAAACTAAAATAATCTCTCTTGCACACATATATTAGCTATTGATTAAAAACACATTTGTCCTTTTCTTTTTTCTTTTTTTTTTAATGTCCCTGGCCTTGGAAAAGATTGTACGGGGTTCAGATAAGATTATGTTACAATGCAACTGTAAACTGACACCTTAAAAAATGGGAACACTTCCAGGTTACTCACAATTAATATAACCAAGAGTTCAAATGTTTTCCTTTAAACTGAGAAAAGCATCAAATTATATGCCAGTTATTGACAAACATTTATACAAGATTAACTGTTCAGTTTTATATTTCAGTAAGCAAAAACTGCAAAGGGCCAACTGCTGAAAATGTGTCTCAGATTACAGAGCAAAGTGGGTTGTAGAAGACCATTTACAAGAGCCTCCAGTGAAATAACAAGGGGAAATGGCTTCAAACTGAAAGAGGCTGGGTTTTGATTAGGAATTAGGTAGAACTTCTTTACTGTGAGGACAGTAGGGCCCTGGAACTGATTGTACAGAGAAGCTGTGGAAGCCCTATCCCTGGAAGTGTTCAAGTTGGAATGTAGCTCTGAGCAACCTGGTCTTGTGAAAGGTGTTCTTGCCCATATCAGGAGGGTTGAAATGGATGATTTTTAAGGTCCCATCCAACCTAAACCATTCTATGACTGTATGACTCTAAGAGTTTGTAAACCTTGAAACTGTAGTGAGTTCCCCAAATAGAGAAGAATCATCTATTATAAAGTGAATATTAAGGTGAGTTAAAAGTAGAATCAAACTCTGAAAACTAATCTGTATTCAGTTCCTTTACATATTTTTACAGATGCACAGAAATACAAGAAATCTTGAATTTGCTCATTTAAGTTATTTTAATACAATTATATTTGGTAGTTGGCATTAGGTATTCATTTAAACTTCATTTAAACTTGGCATAAACATGTTAAATCACCAGAATTCTGCTCCCAGTTATGTTACCAACTTGCTTCTAAAAGCAAAGAAATCTTTTAGTTGATCTCTTAGATTATCTGTCTCAAAGACATTTTAATTTCTTACAGGCTTTCTTCCAAAAATTTTCATGAGTTCTCTGTATAAATGTTCAACAAAAGTGAATTCTCTTTCAATGTATTCACAAACATGTAAAATAATTGTACTGTTCTTTTACTACGAACTTATTCAGCATAAAGTGGACTGTAAGATTTACATCTATCTCACCAGAAATCTAAGGAAATAAATTGTGGCTGCCATGACCAGTCCTGTAATGAAAAAAACAGACCTTGAAGTTCAAGCAGTAAGCCAAACTTATTGAAACTGTGAGACCCCAACTATTAAATACATACGTACATAAACACACACACGCACACACACACACACACATATATATATAAAACACAATTACAAATAATGACTGTTCACACATTTTTTTAAATGGGAGATGAAATCCTGTGTGTAATGGCATACTCGTTCACCTCAGAAATTAGTGTGCAGGAATGTTTCAAATATAGAAAATTTCTTTTAAAATAAGTTCTCCTTCTAAACATAAAGACAACCATAAATATCTAAATGAAAGGATCTAAAATGTGGGTTCAGCTGTGTGTTCAAATATTTTGCAAATTTTAAAATAGAGTAATTTGGAATTCATCTTCATGTTGCAATTTTTTAATTACAAAAAAATTTCATCCCACTTCAGAGAGAACTGAGAACTTTGATTTGCATTTGGGCCTTCACTACCAGCAAAGACATCACTGGTCAAGGGAAACATATCTCAGTCACTATCAAGAGTGTGTGTGACAGCTAACTCATTGGAAAAAAATGATATGTAACTTATTTCAGTTACCTCATCTAATCACTGAAATACTCAGAAAGAACCTTATTAATTATAGAAAGCAGCAACAAAGTTGGCAAAGTTTTCCTAAATACACCAAGTTGTATCAGAATTTGAACTTCGTATAATTCACAATAATTTTACCAGTTCAGACTTCAAATCATAAAACAAATACTCTGGACATGATGTGAAAGTGTTAGGAGATATTTTGGAAACTGATCAGCTAAGAACTGCAAATTTTCTGTGCAACAAGAAGATCTTTGCTAGTTAAAGACATTCCGATAGTTTTTCAGATATTGAATCACAGGAAAGTTTTTGATCAAAAATAAGCATGCCTGTATATATGAGCTCTAAATAATTTCATATCTAGACGAGAATCTAGTTGGTATTTTCACTAATTTCTGTGGTTTCCTCACTCAATTCTTTCACTCTTTTTTTCCTCACTGTTAGCTTGAGTGGATGATTCATTGCAAAGGGCATGAGCTATTCATACTTCTGCTGCATTCTGGTATGCACCAACATATTGTAATTTATTTGTCCTTCTAAAATAGCCATGTTTTTGCAAGTTGCATTTTTTGGTTTTCAGGGATTTTTTTCTGTACAAGTAGATCACAAAAATGTGAGCATTGGACACTTAACATTTCAAAATTGAAACAGTGTTGCTATGCCACAGGAAAGAAAGAAAAAGGCTTTTGTTTCTATTCTTGGATCTTAAAAGTATAAAAATGCACTGGCTTGAAGAAGCCAGACTTTTTGGGAAAGGAAGTGTTTGGAGAAAGACTGGGGAAAAAATAGGATACAGGGAACATTAAAAAAAATTAACTGTTATCTTTCCAGGTTAATTGGCATATGCAAATCAAACAATTGTAATAAATATGAATGGAAGAGATTGCAGATCTTCATTTATCTGCTTCAGTTCTATTACTCTTAGGATTGAAAATGTTTGATCACTATGGATTTCTTTTTAAATGGATTATGCCTAGAATTGCTATGTAGGATGTGGAAAGTTCAGAAACCATATACAAACCTTTTACAAGCAGTTCCACAATTCTTTCTGGACACTTTTACAGAAAAATAGATAAATTTACATATAGGTATGTATGTATGTATGTGTATATATATATATATATATATGTATTATAGCTATATAAACACATGTGAAATACATGTAACAATTTAAAAAGAGTGCCCCATAGTTCAGTTTAGAAAAGGCATCTCATAGTTCAGTTTAAAACCATTATTTTTTGCCTGCCCATATTGGCTGACCTGAAAACAGAAAGCCCAAAGTCAAACCACAAACCTCACCTTCCCATGGAGCTGCTCTGTGAATGCCAGTTCCATTAGGCAGCTGTAGGGTCAGGGGGAAATGTGTGGTTTTGGAAACACAGTATGTCAGTGTTTCCAAAACATTTTCCTGGAATTTTTTTTCTGAAGAAATTTTTCCTAAAAAAATGGATTTGTTCCAATTTGAAACTAAGCCAAATTAAAAAGAAAAACATCTACAAATCTGTGAACTGTGAAGCCAGCTATTCAGCCAGTCCTAGTGCTGTGGCAAACTGCTTTTTCCAAATATTCTGGTGACACCATGGTCTGATTCCTATTCTTTTTCCCTTGAGTCTTCCTGTTTCATTCAACAAGACTTCCCCTCCTCTCAATGCCCTTGAAGTTTTGTATTAGGCAGTTTTCTACTCCCTTAGCCACTCCCTGCTGCCCTTTACTCTTTGTTGATGTCATGTATTTTGTAAATTAACCTCAACTTCACTGGGCAGAAGAGGACTGCAAGATCAGTAGTGAGGATTGCTTTATTTTTATGCCATCCTTTCCCTGCTGAGAAATGCAGCCCACACCACTCTTTACTGAAGTGTCATAGAAGCCCTTACTCACTTGTCATAAAGTTTATTGCTATTACACAGGATTTCGTGCTCTCAGCATTTCACAGGGTTTTTTTTTTTTAATCCCTATACCTACCTGAGGAAATATTGAGTCCCAACGACAATAATAATGTGGTGGATGCTTTAGATATGATAGTATGTCTGACTTCAGAATTGTTAATAAACCTTCTCAAACTTTGCAAACCCTGAAATAAAATAATAATAAATGCTAATACTGTTATTTGCCAATCTGCTGAAAGCCGTTTTTCCTGAAACATTTATACTGATACTCAAGTCCAAGATTTTATCCTGAAATGAAGTCACCAAAACAATTCTGCAGCCTGAGATGGGTGTGCAACTATGTCGTCAACTTAAATAGAATAAAGGATAAGAGATGTTTCTGTCTAAGCAGACAGCCAAGAAGAGACATTGTGGAATTATTTAGCCTCACTGTCATCTGAATTCACACAGGTAGGAATTTTTTTCTATTTTGAGTATTTTACAGGAGTGGTTTTTAGTGACAGGTAGGTACCTAAGTTCCTTCTGTACCTTTCAAAACTCCAGTCCACTTTTCTGTCTCTATCTCAAGCAAAAAGCTACAGAATACAGAGTGGAGGGCATCTGAAAATAACATTCTCAGGAGCAGACAATGCTGGGCACTGTTTAACATGATATATGCTCCTAGACTGACGGATTTTATCTTGTGGCAGGCAAGGACATTCCAATGTGAAATTACCAGTTGAAAATGACAGGACATGTGATTTAAGACAGCGTTTTATATATTTTATTGTACCTCATAATGCAGTCAACTAAAAACCATCATTCAGCTTTCAGCTAAAAATCACATTGCCGAAAACACTAGAAATCTGCAACAGATGTTAAGTTTCTGCCCATGTCTTGTTCCGCTGGCTGCAATTCCTGTAGTCAGATGGCTCTCCTTCAACTCCATTCATACGTTCCAGCAGGTCATACTTTGTGAAGCCTCTAACAACTAATTAAAGTTTTATTTCAGATCTCTAATAGCTCAATGAATAATTTAGGGAGAAAAGAAAATATTTTCTGGGAAAGCATTAGCATAAGATTCAGTGAAGCTGTATCACTCCTTCTGGCCATACTCAATTTTAGGAAGATGAAAGAAGAGAAAACACAGTATAACTTGCTGCTATACAGGCAGTTGCAGTGTCAGTTTTGTGTCTTGGAACACTTCTAAATAGCTTTTCTGCTAAAGAAATTATCAATTACTATTGAGGCACATCTGTAGCACAACAAGATGTTCTGCTTGGAACTGGATCAAAATTACAATTTGCAAATGTTATCTGATTGCAATATTACTTTCAATTGAATCTACAATTAAAGAACTTACAAACTTCAATTCCAAATTCCAGTGGATGAGTAATATTAAGTTAGAAAAATTTTGAAATAGTAATCTCCAGAGTGAATCTTAGACTTCTAAACTTGCTTACTTTAACTCATGTATCCTTAATATCTCTGGGCTAAAGAAACCTTTGTATTGATGTCTGATTGTCAGGAAATTGTTTGGATTTTTTTTCCTGAGGGCAAAACCTATTTAAGCATTCCAAACTGCACCTGACAGTGGACAACAGAGGAAAAAAAAAAAAAAACAAAACAGTTACATGAACTGTAAAATAAACGCGGGGAAAAAGTGAAAAAGAAACCTACACAGGTAGTTATTAGCTGAAAAAAGTGCACAAAAAATCTGTCTGATATGGCCTCAATGTTACTATAATATAGAAGTCTAAAACTGATAACCACAACAGAAATCTGTAAGCAGCTGGTTAAAATACAAAATTGAATTGTATTAGGTAAGCCAGTGGGAAAGGCACCATTTTTCAGTCTTCAAAAAGGTCAGAGAGATGCTCTCAACCCAAACCACTCATCTACAGTTGCAGTAGAAAATCTCTGGTCTTCTCTCCCATTGTACCAGTAATAATAAAGGGGATAGCACTTGATAAGAAGATGAATATCCATACTTAAAGAAACCATCCAGGAGCCCCCAGTCCTTCCAATGGAGCAAAGTCCTTTTAGACTTGGCTGTGCCTGGCAGCACTCTGCTATGTTTTGGACAGTGCTGGAAGTTAAGACAGTGAGCTCATCTAATTGTGGTGTATTGAACAGGCTGGCTTTGCAGAATTTCTAATTGGCAAAGGGGAGAATCTCAAGGAAAAGTCTCCTGTAGAACTAAATTTGCTGATCTTAGAGGCCTCATATAACCAAGGATTTTAGCTGTCTGCAAGTTATCTGCCATATATTTGGGTACATGGAAGGAACAAGTTCATAATGTACTCCAAATTGTATAAACAACTGAAGATTTTTGTGTTTGGGGTTTTTTTTAACAGATTCCAAAATGTCTTTCTTCTCCTGCTTTGCTTCCAAAATTCTAGTTTCCTGGATCCATTTTCTTCTGGGCAAAGGAACCAGACTATTGGATCTAGCAATTCCTTAGATCCCCACATAATCTGGAATGCACAACATCCTACTCAGGATTATGCAGGAGATATTAATTACACAGGTCTTAAACTAATTTCTGGATACTCTTTTTCTTTATAGACTGAAGATTTCTGCCATTATTTATGATTATTTTGGATTGTTGCTGGAAAGAAATGGGATGTTGGCAGATCCAGTATATAAACAGGTGTTTCCAGCACAATGGCACTTGAAATCCTGATTTACTCAAGAGAATAATTGATTCTTAAAGCAGCTTCCTTGCCAATAAAAAGTCCCCAGAGTTTAAGATTCGTATGTCACAATCATTTGGAATTTTAATGTGACACAATAAAGAAACAGAATTAAGCAAATTAAGACAAGCACGGTATTCACAGCACGGTTTCTATGTATATATTAAGAAATTCCCAAACAACTAATTGAATAAACTTGATGTAGGTGGTCAGTATACTGAGGTTCATTTCAGTAATAACATTGCAAGACACAGTGCAAGGAACAGTTTTTAAATTCTGTATAAATAGCTGAACTTTGTTAATCCAAACTGAGCCAGATTTTTTTCCAAGAACAGTATCAAAATGTGCTTCTTTCAAAATCTTAGACCTTAGAAAATGTTTAGAAAGCTTCTGAATACTTCTGTCCATTTAAATAGTAATTTGTTTCCTTGCAGTTCCTGGAGAATAGCCTGACTTCATATTTCTGCAGGTGCCTTTGATATGAAGAGGATCAGAAAGCCATCAGGAGCAAGGTGTTTAACCTCTTTTACCGTAGATGTTTGACTGACATAATATGAACATAAATCTAAAGCACACATCCTGTAACTTGATAGATATGATTTAAGTTTCTTTTTTTTAAATAAAAAACAAACAACAACAAAAATTGTAATCTTTTAACAAAGTTATCATTAAATTTCTCAGCTTTTAGTACGAAAAGAACAAAATTGGGAATACTTAGTAGTTTCTGCTTCAGTAGCAGTTAATTATAACTGCATCTTTACTGAGCATTCCAAGTATGAAGCAATATTCTATAGATATTTTTGGCCCTTGACCTCAGCAATTTAGAGAATGTTTAGAACTTGCTGAAAAATTTTCAAGTAGGAATCCTAACTTATTTGTTGTCATAAATAACACAGATATTTCTTTGGCACAAGTAGTGTAAACCAATCCATGCACCCTTGAACTACACAGTGTTGTTTCACATATGCAAAATTTAAAATATCAACAGTAAAACTGCTGATGTAAAAGACAACTTTCTTATTCATAGTCTTCACATTTTTTTTGCAACCAGTGTACCTGAGAAGCACTAATAATAAGGGCAAATTATAATGCTTTCTGCTGGTTGGTTCTTGACTTCTGGTTATTATCTCATTTAGGCAGAAGATAGATGTCATCAAAAACCTACACACAATGTCAGCCATGGAAATCTTTCCATCTTTACCATGACAGTCCAGGCTTTGGATAATGGTTTCTTCTGGTTCATCTCTCAATAAACAAAAAGCCATTCCATCTGCCTGAGAGCTCTAAGCATATACAGCAGGTTCTCAAAGGTCTCTGACTAAAGCCACAATGAAGTCATTTTGTTTAGCAATATTAGCTTACGTGGCAAACAAGACTTGAATGTTTAGATCTTCTCTATGCCAGAAAACTTAAGAGCAGTGTTGGTGTATACTTAAAGTTCAGTAGGCACTCCCAATAATTCTGTCTGCAAACACTAATCTTCTGGGACCAGTGCCTTCATTCTAATTAGCTTAATTCACTGTAAGATATTTTATTTTATCCATTTTTAGTATGTCCCTATCACTCTATGATTCTGTAATTCTATGGTTTTTACATTCCCATGAAATACATTTTCACTTGCAACAATCCCCTGAGATGACTAGCTACAGAAAGAGGTAATATGATCATACACTGGTGTGGATTGGAAGGGACATTAAGGATACTGTAGTTCCAACACACCCGCAGAGGGGCAGAGACATCTTCCACTAGATCAGATTGTTCAAAATCCCATCCAACCCGGCCTTGAACACTTCCAGGAATGGGGAATCCACAACTTCTCTGAGCAACCTGTTCCAGTGTCTCACCACCCTCACAGTAAAGAATTTCTTTACAAATTCTAATCTAAACTTATCCTCTGTCTGTTTAGATCCCTTACCTCTTGTCCAGTCACAACAGGCCCTTGTAAAAAGCCCTTTTCCAGCCATACTGGAGGCCCCCATTAGGATACTGGAAGGCTGTTATAAGGCCTCTCCAGAGTCTTCTCATCTGCAGGCTGAACAGCCCCAACTCCCTCAGCCCATCTTCATGGGAAAGGAGCTCCATCCCTCTGATCATCCTCATGGCCCTTCTCTGGACTCATTCTAACAGGTCCATGATTTTCTTGTATTGGGGCCCCAGAATCAGACACAGCACTCCAGGTGGGGTCTCAGCAGAGCAGAGTAGAGGGATAGAATCTCCTCCATCAACCTGCTGGCCACTCTGCTTTTGATGCAGCCCAGGTTGTGGTTGGCTTTCTGGTCTATGGGTGTACATTGCCAGGTCATGTTGAGCTTGTTGTCAACCAACAACCACAAGTCCTTCTTCCCCAGGCTGCTCTCAGTGCTTTCTCTGCCCAGCCTATTAATGCTTGGGTTGCCCAGATCCAGGTGCAGGACCCTGCACTTGGCCTTGTTGTATTTCATGAGGTTAACATGGGCCCAACTCCCAAGCCCACCAAGGTCCCTCTGGATGACATCGCTTCCCTTTAGTACTTTGATTGCACCGCACAGCTCAGTGGCATCAGCAACCTTGCTAAGACTGCACTCAGTCCATGTCACTGACAAAGGTGTTAAATAGTGCCAGTCTCAGTACCAAACCGAGAGGAACTCCACTTGTCACTGGGCTCTGTCTGGACATTGAGCCATTGACCACAACTCTTTTGAGTGCAAACATCCAGCCAATTCCTTATCCAGAGAGAGGTCCATCCATCAAATCCATGTCTCTCGGTTTAGAGAGAAGGATGCCTTTTAGAACAGTGTCAGATGCTTTCCACAAGTCCAGTAGATTACATCAGTCTCTCTTCTCTTATCCAGCAGTGCTGTAAGATCATCATAGAAGGCCACCAAATTTGTCAGGCACAATT
Source organism: Dicrurus megarhynchus (assembly GCA_013399195.1). Lineage (NCBI taxonomy): Eukaryota > Metazoa > Chordata > Aves > Passeriformes > Dicruridae > Dicrurus > Dicrurus megarhynchus. Next base: position 57,332 of record VXAD01005617.1, read on the forward strand.
TGCCCTCAGTGAAGCCATGCTGACCATCACTAATCACTTGTTTCTTTTCTGTGTGCCATGGAAATATGCCATGATATAAATTGGACGGTTTTTTTTCAATTACTGCAGTCAAGTTCCAAGGACATAATTCGCAATAGGTACTATACAGTGGTCCTCTCTCAAGAAAACACTTTAATTATAGGTTGCTGGCAGAGATCCAAAGGAAAGCTGGCTATCATTACTGGCTGGAGGCTTTCATCTAGTTAAATTCATAAAAGCAATGTAAGGCAGACAAAGCAAAGTAATTACCATTATCAGAAAAAAATACAATACTAGAGCCAGTCTTTGCTCTCCACAAGAGATGTGCTCTTTTGCTAAGACAACAGTCTTGACTTCTGTGTATTCACACAGATAGGCTAGAGCATGCGTGAATGCTTAGAAACCTTTTCTTTCTTGGCAAACAATGCTTGGTAGGGCAAACATCATATGTTTGATGTCTCTCATTAACCATAAATTTGAAGAAAAACACCTGCCTTTTAGCACAATGCCTCTGTGAGTATTATCTATATGCACCTAAGTATCTCATCTGCGTGATATTGATAAGGGGATCTTCATCTGTTGATTCTTAATGAAGCAGCTATTTAATCTGGTACCATAGGAAATAAATTGCATGAGTGCTATAACCAAGTCTCCACTATTATTGTGAAATAATAGCAACACACACACAAAAACTCAAATAATGTTATATGCAACAAATATTAGCAAAAAAAAAAAAAAAAAACCTTGGGAATTTTAATTTCATGCAAGTAAAATAATTCTTTCCCTTACCCGAACAATACACTGCATTAAATCTTCCATCCTCTATGATGGTAACTGGTAAGAATAGAGCTAATTACATGAAAGCTTTCTTGCCACTTAATAAGTGTGCCTCCAGAGCTGTAGAGAGACATTTCACTGGCTGTGGAAGGACTTCCCACACACAGTAACTTTATCATCTTATATAAGCCTTTAAAGGCACTTCTCAGAACATCATCCTACAGATGGTGACTACTGCACTCGCAGCACAGTTCCACTTGAAAGGCCCTGACAGAGGTACTGGTGCACAGACAGTCCCTCTCTTCCACGTAAAACAATCATGACCAGGTGCAAAATGCCACAGAATTCTCACTGGTAGCAATTATGGTTTTCAAAGAAAGGAGATGAAGACTCTTCTCTCAGGACTGGGTGGTTTGGACTGCTCTGCGCAATTCTCTTTTTTGTGACCCTTGCAAACACCATGGAATTGCACTGGTATGTTCTGCTTTCTGAAATAGGGTGTGCTTTACACTGAAATTCAGGACAGAAGAAATGTGTTAGCTAATAAGAAAAATGGTGCGGTTTATCCCTTACACTTCCGAATTAGGTATTTCATTCAGCTCCTGGACAGATTTTTCCCAGATTAATTTTGTTGACAAAAAAAAAAAAAAAAAAAAAAAAAAAAAAAATGAAAAAA
>VXAD01005617.1:58812-164379 GCA_013399195.1 Dicrurus megarhynchus
ATTTGACAAAAAAAAAAAAAAAAAAAAAAAAAAAAAGGCAAGTGAATTGCAAAATGCTTCCAACACCTCACAAATTTAGCTTTTCACACTGCTGACCTCAGCCACCACTAATTACAATTGCAAATTCTCCAGTATTGTTTTATAACCTCTTAAGGAAACAAGTTTCCTGTCTTTCAGAGAAGAGGCAAAGCAATTTAATACAAAGAACACAGCATTAGCCAACCATTCCTGACAGGAAATGGAAACTCTGCAACTCCTTTTTAAAAACAAAAATTCTAAGTTTTATTCCATGAAAATTTGGTGAATTTTTCTTGTCTGATATCTATATTGCTTTATGGCTGTATTATTTCTCTTAATGCTTATTTCAGATTTTTTGGAAATTGATTTTCTGATGATTACACAGAAGTCTGATAGTTATTTGAAACATCATGTTTCATTCTCTTTTATATCAGAATTTGGTAATGCTTTAGTAGAATAAAAACACGGGCTTGTTTTCATTCTTTTTCAGAATTATGGACCTTGGTGAATCCTTAGCATTACCAGGCATCTTTCTTAATTAATTTTCAAGGCGATGCGAATCATTCTTTGCTGTGAGTTCATGAATTATGTATTCTATTGCATACTATGCTCAGTTATGTGATTATTAATATCTCTCACACAGTTCTTAATCATTCAAGGTTGTCTTTTTTCCTACACAGATGATTAATTTCCTCTACTCTATCCAAAGGTTTTGTTCTTCCTTGCAGTAGTTTGAACTGTTCAATACTCCCTTGGGCCTGAAGATAGAGGTAGCCATGCAGCCAGATGCTCAGCACCTCCCAGGGCTACTAAGGTCCTTTGGGTTCCTGAGGTCCACCTGTTCTGACTGTCATTGATGCCAGTTGTCAGGGACATGCTGAGTGCTTCCAAAGAAGTGCACAGCAATTTGCAGATTGGGCCAAGATATCCAAAGGGTTGGGTGTTTGCGTTACATCTCTTTGATTGAGACACCAGAGGCGTCCCTCCTGGCTGCCACAGATACTGGCAGCAGCAAGTGCTGTATAAGAAGCAGCCAAAGCCAATTACCAGTTTTGAAGCCCACCTTCTTTTTCAGCTGTCAGTTGGGGTGACAGTGGGAAGCAGAAGTTCCCTTTGCTGTTTGCATGTGTTCAGCAATAAGACAAAATCTTCTCTCTCCTGAGGCCCTGGGAATGTCTGGGGCAATTCCGCAGTAGTGGTACAGACTCCCCACCCTTCTCCAGGACCTGCAATACATTGTTTCTGATCTTACTCTCACCTTGCCCACCCACCCCATCCAGGCATGTTTTCCGCTCACTTCATGCCAAATTACAACCACGAACTTCATTTATCTTCATATGTTACTAAAAATCTTTGCTGATCCAGCAAGCTTTGGGGCACAGCCCTAATAGGCCAACAAATACAAAGTATATATTTTTAAGACATTTTGTCTCATGCAACCGAGCATTTATTAGAATCAAAGACTTCAGACAAGAACCAGGGTATCAGAGGAAAAGTGCCATGTTTTTGCTGCTCGTGTCTCACAATAGGTAATTTTTCTGGGAATTTTTTAGGAGCAGGAGTCATTGAAAAAAATGATCCCTTTCCCCATTTTGAGGCCCCACTTAAAGCCCAGAGAAGCAGCATATTTTTCTTACTGGGAGTATATCTTTGTAGATATAAATTATGTTTATATTATGGAATTTAAAGGAAAATTTCTAAGAATTTCAAAGACAGTTCATGCAACCAGGAAAATAAAAACCAGTATGGCAAAGGAATTCCTGGCTGATTACTAGAGAGGAGTAGAATGTGAGAGCTCTGGGTTTTTTCCCTGGATTTAAAGATTTTGGAAGTTTTCCTTTCTTCAAAATCAAACAATAATAAGAAAAAATAATTTCTGGAAAAATTCTGTTTTTCACATTTATTAAAAATCATCCTTATATGCAATGTTTACTTTGTATCAAATTTTACACCCCACATCACTCGTAACATCTAGATTTGAGTACAGGTGTCTCACATTATTAATTTGTTAATCCTCAAGGAGGGCAGTTTAAGACTCCCACACTTGTTTGACTTCAGCAAAATAACATATTCTGACAAACCAAAAATGTATCAACTATTTCTATCAATTGGTGCAGTGTAGGACAAATTAAAATTAACATTTTCATTTGTTTATACATTTTGCTCAGTGTTAAAGAAACTGCAGGAAAATAAAGAAATGGAAACTAAAATGGGGTGTTCTGCATAGTGGGAAGAAGAGTGAGGTGATCCACATTTCTCCCAGAGAGGGAAGATGATGTCCTTCTGCAAAAAGAAGTTCCAAAGGCATTGCTATACATCCTTGAGCCACAGACTTCTTGTGCCAAACACAACCTTAATAAACTGACTGATCAAACCAGAGCATATAGCTGGATCATTTACTGCGTTATGAGTTTTGTCCTGTAACAGTTGCAAAGTCTGTGGATACTGGAATATACATAAATTTCATAGTGATGCTGGCATGTTTTCCCAAGCTCTTGAACAAAAAATCTGTGCTGGGAACCACAGGACATTTCTAAAAATATCAAAATACTAGCATTTGGAGACCCAATTTCTGCAAGGACGATAAATCATCCTTCCTAAAAGATTACAAACAAGCATGGATGTTGCACAAAAAATTGCAAACTATGTGCGATGTGTGGATGCTGTTGCACTCTGGCAGAAACAGCCAGTACAAGATAGAGTAAAATGATGGCACAGTGTCACAACAGTGTGTCCTGATCCAGCCTCTGGCCTCTCTGGGTCTCCTCTGTGCCTGACAATTGTTCTGCAGAAAGCTAAATCTCTGCCAAAATTATAGGATCCCAATGTTATTCAGGCTCTATTTGACACAGCAGTGGTGGACTGAGGAACTCAGTATTTTAGCATTCCAGTCCAGCTGGACGGCAGGAATGAAATATTGACTCAGCCAGCAAACAGGCCATTACAGGGAGTGCCCCAGGCTTTTGCCTGTCCAGAATGGGTTTTGATAGCTACAGCTCTGTCTCTCATTTTGTTTCTGTCCATTGCTTGATCAAGGGCCTTTAAAGCTAAGTCTCTTATCAGTTTATGTCTAAAGCTAAGTCTGTTATCAGTTTATGAAATGAGCCGGTTAGTTAGGAAATTCATTACAGGCACTGCTATTAAGTGGTTTACCTCTGCTTTAGTTTCTGTACTTTGTTTAGTGTGTGCTTCCATTTATTCCATTAAACGTACTCTACAGAACTCTGTGCAATGGCCACATGGTAAAAATACAGCATGCCATTTACAAAAACAAGATGTCATTAAACAGTAATAAATATAAATCTTTCAAGGGAAAAGGAACTGGTGTCTTCACGGTACAGTGCAAGTCTGGTAGCCAAAACACCCCTGCACTCAAGAGACTTACTTTGAAAAAGGCTAATGGGAGAAAAGGTAACCTCATCCCAAAACTGAGCAAAGTTTTCACTTGGAAGAAGTTGGTTTGCCTCTTCCACCTCGACAGCCTCCATTCAAACCCACATTCCAATAGCTCTGACTGGGATGTCTGCTCAAGTTTTGACGCAATAAACATGTTTTGCTCCTATGTGAACTGATATCGTGCACACCACTGATTATTCAAATAACTTCAAGGAGCTTTGCATATTTCTGTTTTAATGAGAGGTGCAGTAATTTTAGAGCTATCTTCCTCTTAATGGAGGCAAACCACTTGTTAATGTCATGTGTGGCATCATCTGCAAATAGCATATCGCTGAACTAAAAGGCTTTAATGTGTTAAACCAGTGGCCAAAGAACCAGTCTCCATGGCAACTCTATATTAAGTTTCCTTGCTACAACAATTGTGAAGACTATTCAATCACAACTCATTTCAGCTGAATTCTTTTATATTTCTAAATGGCTCTCATAAATATTTCCACTTCTGACATTTTGTCTTAGTTTTAGGAGAAAAGAAAAACATAGGAAAATGAAAGGCCGACTTTGGAAAGGTTACTATGAGCCCATTTTACATCCCTTGTCTAAATAAAACATAAAAATAAAACATAAAAATAAAGATAAAAATAAAGATGAAGATAGATAAAGATAAAAATAAAGATAAATATAGATAAAGATAAAGATGATAAAGATAAAAATAAATTAAAAATTAGTGCAGATTTGTGTAAAATTTTAGATACAGCACCTACTCACAGAGCCCTGTCAGAGTCCATCAGCTATTCCCATTAAGATTTTATCAGATCAGTTATTCGTCTCTGAACTTTCACCAGGTATCTGGAGGCAGGTTCTTCTTAACTAGCAAAAATACATTTTTCTCGTATTACTTAGTGTCCATAACCACCTGTGGACAGCAGCTTTCTTATCATATAAAAGCAGAGCCATCTCTCAGGTTGCAGAGTGCCTAGCAGGAGTCAGCAGCTGTAACAGCAAAGGGAATAAAAAAAATTGGAAAACACCTGGTTTCAGCTACCTTCTGCACAATGCCCCTTTCTACTGAGAGCTTCTCCTAAAAGCTTTTCAAGTCCATTTGTAACTGGATATCCAAACACATGGCTCTTTCCCATTCGTGGGCTGACCAGAGCTCTTTGCTGGTCAGTTTTAGAAGTAGTTTGACTGATGTGAATAGCCAGTACTTGATTCTTGTGTTGAATTACTGCAACATGTAAGCAAAGAAAGAAATTGTGTGTTCCTGGGAAACTTCCACCTGATACAAGTGCAACTGCCCACCAGCTGAGGCACCGTGAGAGTATCACAGCATGGCTCCAATCTCTGCACTGATTCCCCACTAAAAATAGGCAAGTGCATGATGCCATCCCAGTTAATTGGACTCTGTCACAGGACTGACCTTTAGAATCTGAGATCACCACTCTGTCCATGACTCTTGCTTTCTGTAGCTGCTTCTTCCCAATGGAAGCACAAGTCAATGGCTGACAGGCACAAAATTGCCACAGTGAGGACAAGATTTTTTGGAATACTAGGTAAGATTTTGGAAATAATTTTTAAAGAAAATTAAAGCAGCCACAGGACCTCAACTGCTTGCAGAAATAAAAATGCCTTCTACATTTCCCAATTTAAAAAAATAACTGATCACTGTCTGTGGAAACAGCAATACAGAGAGAGAGAAAAAATCAATCCTGAATATTCCCTGAGTGGCTCAAACATACACGCCTTCGTAAGAGAGCCTACACAGTCATTAATACACTTGTACAATATAATAATCTGTAAAATTTCTGTTATGATTTCAATCATCTCTGTTTCTCGATGTCAGGATCACATAAGTCCAAAGCTTCAGAGCAACAGCTGAATTTATTTTCCATAACTTATGGAAAGAACTTACTTATTTTCCATGCTACTAAAAATGCTAAACCAACATACTTTTACATGTTGTGGAGTAGAACTCCCACCCCTTCTTATAGAGGTACACACTGCTAATAATTAACACAAATATTGATGAAATTGTGGGTTATTGTAGCAGATTTATTCCTGAGATCAAAGTCTTATATTAATTTAAAATGGCAATCAAGTTAGAACAAAAAATCTGAGAGTTTTAAATCTATTCTAACTTCTAGTTTGCTTATGAAACATACAGGCAGGAAAAAGGTTTGTGGTTTCAGGTTTCCATTAAAATACTTAGCACATATCCATTTGTGCTTATTAAAAAAACCACATACTTTAATCTGACCATCTCTGAAAGACATAGGTGGGATCTTTTTAGCTTCCAGGCCACATTTACTTATTTTAATGAATTGATACTACGAAAAGCGCAACAATAACATCCTGAAACCACATCAAGCATCATATGAAATTAAAATTCAAGCTTGAGTCTGCTTATCATTACTAATCTACCAGTCATTATAGGTATTTCTCCTTAATCCTTCTTTCCTGTAATATCTTGAGGTTTGACTGCAATATGGGGGCAAAGTCATTTAAAAACATGAGACACCAAATGAATGTCTACAGGTAAAATGTCTTACAGCAATGAAGTGTCCATTTATTTTAAAAGCGGCAGGGTTTAATGGAACATTACTGAAGCTTTTAATCATTCCTCAAGATATTTCAGGCCTTTTCTCCTGGGAGCCTTATCTGCAGGGATTCCAGAGCTAAACTGCGGACAAACTGCTATTTCAGAAAGGGTTGAGGTAGTTCATGCTTAAATTAAATTGCAGAACCCTCACAGCAGTAAACTACAGTTACAAAAAAAAAACCCAAAACCAGCACTTTACATAAAAGCCTTTGTCTTTAACTACTTTCTGTAGAAGATAGGAGGTTTAATCACAGTAAGTTGAGGCAGGGCCAAACCCCACTTTAAATATTAAAATGGCTTTAGAGGGAACAAAATTTTGCCATGAGCATCAGACCGACACATTTCAGTAAAGCTCTTTATCTCTGTATCTCCATGTTTTATAGACATTCCTCCCAATAAGCAGAATTTATTAACCTAGATCTAGCAGCTCAGTAAGTATGCCTGCATTGCTTTTGAATCAGAATTAGTTTATGTTCTCAGAAAACAGTCCCACAAAAGACAGTGTTTACAAAAGCTTAATTAAACATATCCATGGTCTACTTTGTATTTGAGGTGCAGATACATAAAATGAGCAAAAGCGCCTCCTTTTCTCTGCTTAGCAGCTCCTTGAAAGCATCACCTTCGCTAAGAAAGTAAACTAGGCCTATGCTAGTTAGGTCATCTAAAGTCCAGATTGTTTCCCAGTCACAGGAACACAGTTACATGTCCTAATAAATTGCAAATAAATACTAATAAAAGTCCTTGGAAAACTACTTCTTTGCCAGCTAAGAGTTTCCCAAATCGTTCCTCAGCACAGTTCAAGAGGCAGAGCTTTCCCAGAGCCATTCCCAGGTGGCACCATGGAGCCGTTTAGCTACAGGGATGCAGGCTTTCCCTCTCCCCTTGGCCACTGTATGCAGGGCTATTCTCAGCTATGCTTCATTTGCTAATATAGATGTGGCCTTTGAGACTACTCAAAAGCAGAAGGTTGCCATGGCAGGTCATTGCACTGAGGCAGCCCAGTCTTTCTGACCATTGTGCAGTGCCAGGTCTCCTGGAGAACTCTTCTTTCTTGCTTTGAGCACTAGACTCTTCAGAAGACCAGGTCCAAGGAGGTCCCCTTTAGCTCTTGTCTAGGGTCCCTGGGTTCCCCAGGACCTCACATTCCCATGGACTCTAACCAGAGGAAAGTCCAATCTTTCATGAGAATATGAACCTGGAGCTAGGTCATTGTGGTCATGGCGGGGCCCACAGCCATACAGATGTACCGTATTCCTCCTTACAAAGATACACAGTTACCCCGTCCCTCTTACCTCTACTGTGGAATTCCAGGATTTCCACTTAATGCAGTATGACTATCAGATGGCAAACTCAGCCACACCTGGTTTTCTATAAATGAAAACATACACTAAAAGAGCATTGTACTTTTATATAAAGCAAGGGCAATATCTCTACTTATAGCTACATGATATAAGATCTTTCATCATTTTCATGCCTTTTTAAAATACTACTACAGGTGTCTCTTAAAGGTCAACAGTTAGCACACCACAAGCTGAGTATTCTGTAAGCAGTTTCAAATAAAAGTCCTTTCTCCTGTGATACAGGTGAGTAGTAAATCAGTTGAAGTCAGCACATCCAGAATATTTGCTAAGCTTAATGAGCAGTGATTTTTAGGAAGTATATTTTAATCACTAGATGGCTCCTAATGTAATTTACTACAAAGCTGGTAAATATAATTACACAAACAACTGTGAGGTGAATTAATATATAAGAACATTCACAAATGCTATTTGGATTTGAACATTATAATATATTACAAACACACAGGGAAATTACCTAAACTAAGTAAAACACTGTATTTTTACAGTTTCATTTTTATTTTAATCCCTCTCATCTCCCCCTAAAGCCTTCTATAATTTGAAAATGCACTTTGCCATTATGACACTGTAAATCACAGGTCTTATATGGTAAAAAATGCTCTTCAAAATGCCCCTGTAATTCTTCAGATCATATGCATTATCATTTTATTTTCTGGATGGGTCCAAAATAAAAACCAATTTAAAGATTATTTTTCAAAATCCCAAATTAAGAAAGCAATACAGAACATCTTACGCCTATGACTGCATGTATACATATACATACACATAGATTCATACTCATACAAGACTTTTTAAAGCTATCTAAACACCTGAGCTGACAGAAAACAGTGAGTAAGCAGGTCCTATGACTATAAGGTCTTAGGGCATTGAAGATGCAGAGTATTTTCAGCTGCAGGAGAAGTCCATGGAGGAGGGAATTTACACATTTCAGAAGAGAATGTGAACACTTCAAAGACTACTGCAGTCAGGAAAAATGAAGATTCACACCCTTTTTTGTTCATAGGGCACTTCAAATATGAGAAAGGAACAGAGAAACCTGAAAGCATTTTTAGATGTTTTGGGGGAGCTTTTAAGACCCTAAGAAATGCTTGGGCTCTCTGTTTAACAGTAGGTTGTAAATAACACATGGTAAATACCATGATGAATGTGAGCAGCTGCAGCACGTGTTTTTTGGTCATGAAACACTTAAGAGCACATCTCATCTAAACATCACTAGAGAGTGAGAGGCGGAAGTTAGGCAGATGTGGGGTTGCCTAATGCAGAAGTGACCCACCAGCTTCCTCAGAGCACCTGGTGTCCAAGGGGATGCAGCCACATCTGAACTCCATGAGACCTTCTGCCTCCCAGGTGGGTTACTTTTTTGGGCATACCATCAAGATACCGTGGTTAAACAGATTCCAAGGCCAAAGTGAGCTGCGTTGAAGCACAGGCCAAGTAAAGACATTACATTATCTACATGATCAAGGTCGACCAATACAGATTTTATTACATAAAGTTTAATGTAAAGATCCTCTAGCTTTTTCCAGCATGCAAACAATCCGCTACAATTTACTGAAATTAGGAACTTCATTCTGCTCAAAATCTTCCTTATTTTAACAACCTGGTGTTTATAGGAGAGATTGACAGTAACCTAGACTGAGGAGTCCACTCTATTTTCTACACGGGTATATGCACATAAACATTCACAGTTCAGACAACACCTAGGTAACAGATCTAAATTACCTTAATTTTATAGCTTGTAGTTGTCCAGAGACCAATTTAATTTAACTTTATGTATCCTCCCACAAGCATTCTTACTTTGAATTCACTATTCCTCTTTTCAGTTTTGTTTAACCACTAAATAAAAATCACCAAAAACCTAATGAGTAGAGTATTACTCATCTGAAAGATTTTTTCCATACAAAGAGAATTTAATTAAATTAGATCTTAATTCAGTTAATTAATATGCAAACTATGCTCAGACAGCCCTAAAAAGTATTTGTTCCATAGTCTGGGCATCCATTTAAAAGCATATCATAAATCATTTCATTTTGCTTGTCTTCTAGCAGTAATAATTACAAAACCAGAGCACATTTTTCTAGCTGCTATTAATACTCTCCAGGAAAAGTAAGAATGATTATCCCCATTTTGCAGGTGGGGAAACCTATTTCCCATTTCGCTAATGATCCCCTCTCTCTTTGCACTTCATTAAGTCATTCACAGAAGTATAAAGGGAATCTAAAATAGTGTCATGATAGTATTTGTAGCATGTGCAGTTTTTCATCATTTTGCCCTGGGCTGACTGGCTTCAGTGAAGTGTTGGATCAGCTTTGGGAACTTAAATACTGAGGTTTATTAAGGCACATCTACATGTGACTAAATACTACTCATGTAGAAACCTTCCACTGAGTAAAACCATAGGGAGAAGTCCTTATTAACTGAGGTCTCATGAATGACAAGCAATGGAATGTCAGCTATCTAATTCATAAGATTTCAGAAAGTAAATGAACGAGAAAAGCAACTTATTTTATTCCGCAGCATGTTTTAGAAAACAGATCAGATAGAGAAAGTGAAGTGCTTAGTTGATTGCCCTCTTATTCAACGTAAAATATCTCTCCTGGATTCAGAACATACACAGATATGCATCAATTCCAAGAAACATTATCTTCAAATGATGTCTGAATCACAAGATAAATTCACCAACTGAACTTTCTGATTATTTTATCTCCTTTAAGCAACTGAATTGCTACCAAAGATGATGTAACCATCACTAGTTTATGTGTTATTTCATTGAATGACAGCTGTAAAAATGCCACAGTGACCTTGAAAACAGGACTAATGTGGAAGCACTGTGGAAGATAAAAGATGCTGAAACATAGAGACTGTTTTGGATGGCTCTGTGGCAGGCACATTTGTGCCTCTATATTGCTTTTTACAACTGGTGTGTGTGTGTTGTGTGTGTGTGTGTGATATTAGATTTTACTTCAAGCCTCTCTTACTCTGACATCCATCAAGATGCAGCTGAAGAGTCAAATGTTGTGCAGAAAAGGGGTGACTTCAGTTTCAGGGGAGTCTGTTAAGGAACACCCTCCAGCCTGCAGGAAAGGAGGGCAGCACCTTGACATTATAACTCCTGCCAAACTGCCTTTGGCTCTGCCCAGTGCCCACTCTGCTCCCACATCTGGAATTCTCAAAATCTGTTCCTCAGACCTCTCCAGCAATCCCCTCATTTATCCTACAGGTTTTTAAAATAAGATTGCAGAAAAAAAGGTACTTATAATACTCTGGTTTAGAATTACATTCTGTATCATCTCTCCCAGTTTTAGGCATGCTGTGTCAAGACTAGAAGATAAACTATTTGGGGCAGAGACTGTATTTATGATTTTTTTTTAACAGTATTTTGCACACCTAGGAGAGTTTATGCCAAAATCATGAAAGGTGTGTTGTTAACACAGACCACTGATATGATACAGTGGTAGAATAGCTTCTTGCAAAATAAACATCTACTTGTTGGGGGATTTTTCAATTTCATAAAGATCAAGTTTTGAGAAGTCACATTTCATTCTTGTTCTAAACAGCGAGAAATTTGGCAAAAGAAAATTATTTTTAAATGTTTTTATGCCACAATATGGAATCCCAGATTTAATTGAATGCATTTTTAGCATTTTTTCCCATTCTAAATATTCTGAACTTGTATACAAATTGTTTTGACAATATTTTGCATTCCTATACACTTCTCAACTCCTACCAGAAAGGATTATTCTATAGCCAACATTAAAAAAGCTCCGTAGTGGGGACAGTAAGACTAATTAATTTCACCTTAGTTCACATAGTGACAACAAACTGCTCTCAGAAAACAGAATGTCTTCCACAAGTCACAATGTAATACAAAGAATGCACTGGCAACAGGAATAAATGCATCTACCTGTGTGTTTAGTTTCTTGCTGCTGTTTCTGCAATTATGTGTTGCAGGTACAGTTGCAAATGTATAAATTGATGAGCATAATTAGTAAAATGCAGCATAGTTTCTAAAAATCTCAGACAAATACTGACAGTTTAAATCCAGCTGTTACAGCATGAATTGCCTTTCTAGAGCACCTCTCTGAAGAGATTTATAATCCATTTTAATTGTAGTTGTAAGATTAACATTTACTGTTTGATTCTATGCATCTGAACTGTAGTTTCATCATCTCTTAAGAATTAGAATAATAAATGTTTTACAAAAAAGAAATAATACATGTATTGGGCAGCATTTTATTACTCTGTCACTTCACCCAAGAAGAATTTAGTGCTTCTCTAAGCACAAGAAAAGTTTCCGCATAAATTCCATATAGGGCTCCATAAATGGAAGGGAGAGAGCCCGCTTGTACCTGCCATCTGTTCTGCAAGTCAAAATCCTCTTAGTGGACGGAGGTACTATCTTCTCTCTTAACCCACAAGGATCTCACTGTGTTCAATTAGTCTGTCTGGAATTACTCAGAAGAAACCTCAGTTGTTAAGGTCCGTCCTTACGATACATCACTGTCACCTCCCCAAGGAAGAAAATTTGGGAGTCACAGAAAAACTTTTTTTTTTTGCAAGAGGGAAGTGGGAAGAGTTAAAAAACAGAGAGAAAGAGAGAGAAATTCAGACAGGGAGTAAGATGAGCAAGGGTTAGGTATGGGGGCACCAGCGAGCATAAAAATTGATTGTGACAGACAAAATAGAAGGACGAAAAATAAAAAAGAAGGAGAAAAATTATATTTAGAAAAGGAAAAGACAATGCAGATAGTTTTAAAATTACGTTAAAAATAAGGAAGAAGGGAAGACATATTTTCTGTCATTTTCCATGTATTCTGTACTCTCTCTTTAATTCTATCAGTCAAACATATAGCCAAAATTCTAGTTGCTGAAAAGAAATCACCCTCTCAGTTAATTCAGATTTTTGATTTTTTTTTTTTTTACATTTGGTTAGGAAGCTGGCAAAAAAAAAGAGAGTATCACTAATATACTAAAAAATTCTGCTTTGAAACATTTTCCCTCAGATCATAATCAATTTTCTGCAAAATACATTGAAAATACTGATTAAAAATATATTCATTTCTATATAGGAAGGAAATACAAGTAGTTTTATATTTAAATTAGCTCTTAAATTTAGTATATAATACTTATCATTACTATTCAATACTTAATCCCTGCATTTAGTGATTCAGTAAATTATTTTCAACGCAATTCAAGTCTTTGAGGATTTGCATTTGGACATCACCCTTTTCCCATTTAATTTTTCTTCTTTCACCCACTCTGTCTGCAACTCAAAGGTAAACAGAATTAGGTATTTTCATGCCTTCCACAGTTTTCCACAAGACAGTACAAAAATGGTTATATCCTTTTGCTACTGTTAAGAACTAAGACTAAGAGAACCAAAAAAATATTCTGTTGTTTGTTTGGGGTTTTTTTAGTTTGGGAGTTCACATCTCTTTCCAAGGCACTTCATGCTCATACCAGCTGCAAACATTCAGTAGCACAAGATGTATGAAGCCCTTAGGGACTATTAATAAACTTACATATTAACTCTGTGATGATTTAAAGCCACATTATAACCAAGGTAACCTAGTTCTAGTTAGTTATTTATTCATATAAATCCTAATCATGTTTAAATTGTCTTAATTAAACTTCTGAAAATTAGTTCCATGGGCTAATTTTATGCCACACAAATAGCTATTTTCTATCAGGCTTATTTTTATAGTCTTTTTTATTGTCACTGAATATGTTCCTTTTTTTGTTCTGTAACAATGCTATGCTCTGCACAGAAATACTAATCCATGCTGTTATATAAATCCAGTAATTTGTGGCCTCTAATTGGGATATTTATGTCACTATGGGCAGTTTCATAAATAAATGCTTCATCCTCCTTAGAGTATTTTCTGTTAAGCTCCTGGAAGTGTTACGTGTGGAAGTACTGTTATCTTTATTTACAACAGCAGAATCAAGTTTATGTCCTCACCATGTCAATCCATGTCAGGAAGCTGAACATATTTGCAACCATTCTCTGGCAGTGGAGACTTGTAGACCAAAACAGTTTGTGCTTGTATTTTTAAACAGAGGTCCCACAAAAGCTGATTTTTAGAAATGGTCCTCTGCCTGTACTTGCTCCCAAGCCAAACCTCAGAGCTGTTTAGAAAGATGCCAGTTAGCCCAAAACAAAAGCACAAAAGGGAAGACTTGAACACTGCCATGAGTTAAATGATGGTTTTTTGGCCCTGGCCTGTCTAAAGTTTGCTCATAGATGATTAGGTGAAGAGAATAAGTTCTGATCCTCACCTAGACCGAAGGACATGATTTTATCCAAGACTACCGATGCAAGAAAGGTAAAATGAGAGAACAAAGGATGAAAAGCAGTCTGTTGTTGTTAAGAAAAGATCTGTCTTTCCCTTGAGACAACGGGCATGAGCCGTGCAAGAAAAAAAAGTGCAGCTGGATATAATTGCTAAAATGGGTGCAATCAAGACAATTGGCTGGGAAACAAGGAGAACGGGAGGATGTTATTCCTTTATCCCTGGTTTAAAAGCATCCCAGTATAGGAAGGCTGAGTGGTTGAAGTGAGAGTAGCTACTTCCTTCAGAAGACCCTTAAGTGCTTTGGCTGGAGTCACATCAAGTTCCTTACTTTTGCTGAGGTTAACAGAGCAGAGCTGAGTTGCTCCATTCCTCTTTTTTGCTGGAAAGATAAATTTTTCAATTATAAACATCAAAAGCCCTATTGTTTGGTGAGCTAGCTAGTGGGAAGCAAGGCCAGCCTATACCACAAAGTTTTTAACTCATAATAATTACAGACTTCCTTGGTTTTATTCAGGTCTTGGCTAAAAGTAAATTCAAGTTAAGGGTACCCCTTTCCTGTTTTCTTAAAAGCAAGGGCAAAATCTAGCTTAGGTGAATCAGTAGTTAGACTGAAATCTGGGCCTAGTACCCTAGCCAGTGGGCTATTGATGTTGTGTCAATGCATACGTATTAAATCATACATATTCTAAATATTTGCTGCCTCTAAAGGAAAAGTCTGAGTCTATTTTGATATGTTACATGGAAAAAATTGGTATGTTAAAGGTAATACTCAGAATAAAAGTGAATCCTCTCTTATTCCTTTATCATAAAAATCAAACATTACTCTCATAGATTAAATGCCGACCTTATAACTGACAGAAATGATGGGCAGAACCTACCAAAGACAACAAAGGGAAAATAATGTCAGTAAGAAGTGGAGAAGGAGTTAATTAAGTTAACTTAGCAAGAACATTGAGAACGCTGCTACCAAGCTGTCAGTGATCAGCCATGTCATGATCACGGGACAATCTAGGGAGAAAGGTAACCTCAAAGCCATTTGGTCAATGGAAAGTCACCAACTAATTTCAGTCACTTATGGATCACAACTTTAAGTACCACTAACTAGAGACTCTAGAACGTGATCCAAGTGTTGGCCGTTTGTATCTCATTTGAAAATGTCCCAAATTTAATTCAATGTGGTGCATTGAGAACATGGAATCCAGACCAAGATCAACTGCACAGGGCCAGATTAATCACAGCTCCAATGAAAACAAAATAGATCTTTCTATTTTGTACAGGAGCACTGAGTAGTAGGATAGCTATGGACTTCATCTAAAAGATATGTGCTATTAAAAGGTTCAATATAAGCATAAGACATATTCACTCCTATTCTGCTATTGAGTTTTATTCTGAATCTAACATACAAAAGAAATAAGTAACTTCTCTAAAGCATACGGATAATTTCAATAAACCAATCAATGACACAAAAAAAGGACACTTCTGCTCTAGAGGTGTGTGGGGACTACATAGTCACACAAAGTCACAAAGAATGAAAATACCTTCCAATTACTTTTTCTTTACATTCAAGATATATTTCATTTGGTCTTTCAAAACTAATAAGGCAGTATAGCCTATGCTGCCCAAGTGGGACTTGGCAATATTCTATATTGCCATCTGGTTTTGTTTATCATGTATTTTAACTATTAAACATTTATTGAAGACCTTATTGGTTAAGCCATTCTCAATAATTGCAGTTATTATTTATTAATCATAATACATCTACATAATTAGTTAGGGGCTTCTTCTGGTATCCTTACTCACACTGAGTAATAATTTACTCCATGATCTACCCCAAGAAAACAAACCACAAATCTGGCTAACACTCATCACAAATTTGAGAAGAAAAACTTGTTTTCCTGTGGCATTTTCACAGGGTATATTAAGTTAAATGGACACATGCATGCACATGTGCATGTGTGTCTTCCAGTTATCCAAAGAGTTGAGTGGTATTCTGCTTATTTATTTCAGTTTGAAGGTGTATATGT
Source organism: Dicrurus megarhynchus (assembly GCA_013399195.1). Lineage (NCBI taxonomy): Eukaryota > Metazoa > Chordata > Aves > Passeriformes > Dicruridae > Dicrurus > Dicrurus megarhynchus. The sequence continues at coordinate 74,501 of VXAD01005617.1, forward strand.
TGCCAATTTTTCTGACACAAAAAATTGGCAGGAAACGCATGTCAAGATCTATCACTGCTAGGGATTTGATCTGTGTTATTAACCCATATTCTAAAAGATGGGTGATGTTTTGCTTATTAAGATACTTTATCTGATGTCTTGTTCAATACCAACTTCTATATTTGGTTATTTTGTAATAACCAAAGTTTAAGATTCACATCATTCTTTTTCAGAGAGAAAGGTAGAATTTTGTATAATTTGAAGATCTGAACATTGGATGACTGACTATATCTAATCATACTAAGCTGAAGAGCAAAGCCTGCCATTAGGATACATCCTAATTAGTTTCAAGGAAACTTCTATTGAGCCTCTCAATACAGAAATCAGGAATGTCACCATAAAACTGTATCAAGCAGTTTGACTTTCTATAATCAGAAGCTGAGTAGTCTTCAAATGTGGTTTTGTCCAGGATACACGAGCCAATGAACGTAAAGGTAATAGTGTATGTGTTCAGAAGGAAGGGAGCTTGACATTGCACAAATAATCAAGGCAGAGATTATTCTGAGAAAACAATATGCCACGCAAGTAGGAGCCCTTGAGAAACAAGACATCAGGTCTCTGCTTGCCATTTGTGAATAAGGAAGACATGTCTCAGTCCTTCTTAATGAGGCTGATCCAGACAAGAGATTAAATAACTCATTTTGTTACCTCAGGCTGGCAAAACTGTAAAGGCCACAACATTTCAACATGTTTATTGAATATTGGGTTTGTGTCATCACGTATAGATGAGAACCTCTGGCATTAGAAAAAGGCAAAAGTAAGTTTGTTTTCTACTTTCTTCAGTTCTCAATGACAAAAATGATGCAAAGGGTCTTTTTTTCATAATAAACTGATTTTGTTGGGTTTAGCATTGGCTCTACAATTCCCATCTCAACAGAGCCTAAAAATTCCACCAAGACAATATTTTAAAGGGATAAATATGCGGTTGAGCTAGATTCATTCGATTTGTACACATCATTAATATCTATGTGGCCAGAGAATCAGGAAGAGATGTAAAGACAAAATTGAGCCTGGAGGAGGTTTTCAGTACCCTCTAAAAAGAGCAGTAGATGGAGTTTTGTGCATATTTGGAATTGTGACCCTTGACCAAGGTTTCTTAGGTGGAAATGAATTTAGCAGAAGCATCTTGGACTTATAACAAGTAGATAAGAATAATAGCTTGCCCTTTTTGTCTCCAGAGGTAAAATTAGTTTTCACTTCAATTTTTTGTATTTCAATTCATCATTATTCAAAAGGACTGTGTGTGCTGTATTAAAACTACAAGCTAGACTTTCCTGTTGTTATTAACACAGATGGCAAAAGCAAAAATAAACAGAATTTTCAAGGGCTGTAAGCACACAAAGGATATTTTAGTTCATTTTCACTAGAGAAGGAAATCTTAATCACAAGCACAAGAAATTTTGCCTCAACAGAGCAGAATACTCCAGTACTCAAGATCAATTTCTGGCAGCTAATTAAAAAATATAGCATAAAACTACTACAGCACAACAGAATTAAAATTATCACTCTTTGACTCCCAGTCAATTCTGATGCTCTTCTGTGGTACAAATTTCTTTATCAAGTTTGTTCTCCTCATTAAGATATCTAATCATGTAAATATTGTAAAGAAGACATTTGGAATGAAGAATTCTGCAGCAACATTATGAACCACTTCATACTCTTTTTCAAGCTCTACCTAAGTTTCCTACTCTTTGAGCCTTTTATTTTAGTATCTACTAGCTATAACAAAGAATCAGTCAGTTAAAGGACAGCAAATACGAAATCCAACTTTGAAATTCCTTTTCAAAATGGTATAAAATGGTATCTCATAATTTAACGATGACACATAAGTTTAGTAGCTGTTGAATATCTCTGTGGGCAAGATTTATGCAGTCCCATTGTCTCAATAATCTCACATACTTGGCCAATGCACTATAATTTTCAGTCAAGCATGCTGGCTAGCATTATAGGTAATGGATGTTACTAAATCATATTTTATTTAGTTGAAAAGGGCACAAGAATTGAACTGTTCAATTCCAGTTCCAGGGATTTTTAGTAGGCCACAAAGGATGAGGCTGGTTTTTCAGTGTTTAATGCTCAGTGTTTCAACTTTGCAGCACATGCAAGAAGAATGTCCCATTGCTAAGGTTAACAGTTTGGATTAGATATTCCTAGTCTTGCATCCTGATCATCTGTAGGTTCACAGCATAACAAAACTCTTTGAACTAGGCTGATCTTGTTTAACTTCAGATGCTGCAAAGTACCCAATCTATATCAGATATCAAGGTTCCTTCCCAACAGTGCAAAAAAAGGTGTGCATCTCCAGAGAGAAATTTATTTTGTCCTAAAAGAGGTTTCTAAGAGAAGAGGCAGTGGTACTACCTGACCTTGTACTCCTGAAGCCTGCAGCGATACCAGCTGACTGCAAATGGAGCTGGAACTTTAGGATTTTGCTGAGCTTTGACTAGCTTGCGCAAGATAAAATAGATTTATCTATGTTAAGTGGCCAAGCCACTAGACAAGGTGGGCTCTCCTAGCGGCTCTCCAGCAGCCTGGAGTGTATGAGCTATCAGAAACAAAGCACAGCCCACTCGCACGGGCCCAGTGGCGGTGACTTCAGTGTGGACTAGCACCTGAGAGAGGATTCTCCTCTGACCACTTGCATGGCCCGGGCTGCTTTCCCCACTACCAGTGCCCACCAAATCTAATTCTTGAAGCCAGCTTGTACAGGTGTTCCTGAGCTCCAGCTGTGTCAGCAATAGCAGTGCAGAAGGCAGTGTGAGTACTAAAGACACTTAGGGACCTATGTCTTTGTGCTTTATTTCTTCACCTCACAAAAAGGAAAGTAGGAATCCCCTATTTTAATGCATGTTCTGAATATGAAAATGTAAAAAAAAAAAAAGTAGAGATTAGGAAATGCAGTAATTACAGTAATAACATAGTGGTAATAAAGCTCAAAAAAATCAATTTATTACAAAAATCTATTTAATCCAAAAACTTATTACAACGTTTTTATATAGAGACACTTCAAGAAAACAAGACCTTTTTTCCCATTCTTAAGCAAGTTTGTAAAAAATTAAAAAAAAGCTCTCTAAAATATAAATTACAAAAGGAAAATTTACTCTGACAAGATATTTATTTCACACATATATGTGGTATTCTCTACAAATATTTGCTTTAATCATATTTTTGTCTGATTTTTTTAACAGTATTTAAAGCATTAGAAAAGTTATGAGCATTTAATTTCTACAGAAGAAGGAAAAAGAGGAATACTGCAGCAAGCTTTGATTCTGTAGCTAGAATTCAAAACTATAGGATGTTTTGGAATTCTGTTATATGAGAAATTGTTGAAATGATGTAATTAAAGACTATTGTAATACATATACACCAGAGGGCAGAGTAAAGGCCACTGAACTTGGACAATTCCTGGGTTTCAGTGAACAATACAGCAATAGGAGAGTTCAACAGGGAACATAATATTTTTTGCATTTAATGGGGTATCTATAATTCAAATCAGCAGTAGCTTCTTCCTAATTGCCTTGTTGCCAGTTGTCATCAGATGTTAAGCTAAAGACAGAATGATGTGTAACAGAAATGTGCTGCTGCAATAAGAAGGAACATGAATTGCCCTTTGCCGTAACTCAGTAAGTCAGAGCCAGCCATGAAGTACTTGACTGTGCCATACTCTATCCAGGACTGTCTCAGCAGAGTAAGAACTGCAGGAACTTTCCAAAACAGTGCTGTTTGTTTGTTTGTTTGTTTGGGTTTTTTTTGGTTTTTCATTTCAGATGGAAGAGAAGGAGAAAAATTCAGGCTATTCCTGAAGTGTCATTTCCTAGCTTGCTTCCAGCTCAGTGGCGCTTAATACTTGGAGTGGCAGCCAAAGCATCCCAGATGATAGAGGATCAATAAGTTAATGCCACTGCAGATATAAATTCTAAAATTTTAAAATCCACTTTTCTAAAAAGGCTTGGGATAGCCTCGTGTTCAAATCAATTGACTCTTTGACAATTATTTTTAAAATTATGACCCTGTTTATAGGAAAATATAAGTCAATTTATCTTTCTTCTGTTGAATATTTGTATTCCTGCAAAATGAATGTGAGTTATTCAGGAAAGTAAGTAGGACTCTGATTCAGCAGGGCTAGTAGAAAACAAAGGAACAATTCCTTAATGTATTACTAAAAACTTCATGTAATGGGTTTGCCTATAATATTTAAAATAAAATTTGCCAGTAGAAAAAAATCTCTCTTTCAAAAATGGCTGCCTTATGTGCTGAGGGAATAAGAGAGGAACTGCATTTTAGAAGAGAATCTGAGCTGTGATCTGAAAGTCCCAGTTGTATCCTCTCCTTACAGTTGATTAATGCGAAATCTTACATCTGAATGCACTTTTAGAACAAGCAGTTTAGTGCTCATAGCTCTTCATAAATATTAGTACATGCTCTTCTGTTCTTCTCTTAGATAATATAAAATTGAATCTGAGCAATTAAAGATGTTTTCTAGAGCTGTAGTATCTTCATTTTAATATCATTGCATTTTCTGTTACCTCAGTTGTTTCTAAGCTTTTACTAATTCAAACTGAATGTTCTTGACATGACATTTCCCCTGATATATACCTGTTTTTTAGAGGCACCTGGTCAATTATTTAATTGACATAAGTTGTATTTTTATTTAATAGGAAAGAACATCTCTGCTGTCTACTGTCATGTTATATCAATTAACTCGTGTGAGAATTGGGAGTGATTTCCTCAGTTCTGCAAATGTTTTTCCATGTTTCATTCTGCTTTTGAAAAGCATAGTAAGTTCTGTAGGAAACACTAAAAAAATAAGAGTGTTTGTAATGTTTTGTGAATGTGGGCACATATGTATGTACAGAAACTTAGTCCAAATTTAAAACTCAAAGTTTGGGGTGAAGCTTACTAAAATCACTACTAGTTTACACATTTTTTACAATTTCTTTGTAACCAGTCCTATGCAATTTATTCCGTTACAAAATTGTGAGGTCCATAGAAAGAGCCATCTTTTGTTTCTGCGTAGATATGTTGCTGGTATTTTTTATCTCAATATGTAAAAGGGTTACTTCAGAATCTCCCAAACTGTAAATGATCATCCTGCTGTTCAGACTTTGTAATAAGTACTGTTGGCTCTCCACTGAGAGTGTAAGCTAAACTGAATAAGGTCTCCATGGGGCACAATTTAGAACACTAAGGATGTCTGACTCAATAAACTGCTGGTTGATTTAACAAAAGGGTGCATGAGATCAGAATGACAAATTAATTTGGGCTAAGTGAAAAGCCATGCTTTTAATTTTTTTCCTAGAATAGAATGGCTTGGCTTGGAAAGGACCTTAAAGATTATCTAGTTCCAAACCCTCCACCTTCCACTAGACCGCGTTGCTCAAATATTGAACAATTCCAAGGATGGGGCATCCAGTGCTTCTCTGGGCAACTTGTACCAGTGCCTCACCACCCTCACAGTAAAGAATTTCTACCTAATATCCAACCTAAATCTACCCTGTTTTAGTTTAAAAACATTCCCCTTGTTGTACCAACATTTGCCCATGTAAGAGGTTGCTCTCTGTCTTTAATAAGCCCCCTTTATGTTCTGAAAGGTGGCAGTGAAGTCTCCCTGGAGCCTTTCTTCTCCAGGCTGTCTGCAGCTCTCTCAGCCTGTCTCCACAGAACAAGAAGATCAGAGGCTCCAGGCTTCTGATCATCTTTGTGGGCCTTTACATTAAAATAAAGATATAGGAACCTTATATTTTCAGTACCTTTACTTTAAATAATTTTACAGGTTTCAGGGAAAAGGGCAGGGTTACACTGGAGCCCAAAGTCTCGACCACCACTGAGTATACTGTGTGAACATTTTTCTGTAAGAATTTTTCTTTCCATGCAATTTCTTAGAAAAAAAATACAGCATTAGGAGGCAGAAGGAAAACAACTCAGTCCCAAAATCTGTTGTTCTGTTCTGATAAATTTTGCCTGACAGTTTTGTATAGAAATATGAAAGGTGTTGCAATTCCATATGTTTAAATTCAGAAATGGATCTTAAAGCAGAAAAATATTTTTGTATTAAAACAAAGCTACATTACCTTTTCACCCTGTCTGCACTTCTTCCCAGTAAAGGAAAAGGATGTTTCAAGGTAGGTTCAGCATAAAATAATATATAGCCAGTTTCTTTCCCTGCAAATTTCAGGAGAAATTTTTTTATAGTTCTGCTCCACTTAGTATATGAGTGTGTATTTGGACTTGTGGTTTTTATCTAAACACAACCATTGTACACATAATTTTCTTACATCCTATATGGACCACAAATTGAAAAACTGGTCTCAAATAAGTCACTAGTGAAAAGTGCTGTGGTATGAAATTCAACAAGGAGCACTTCTTTTCCTAAACCTGCAGGCCGGAGGTAGAAACAAGAAAGAGGGGGAAAAAACCCCAATCAACAATAAAGTGAATAATACTCACAGGACTCACAGAGATGAGAATAAATGAAAACAAAATGGCATAGGCTGCATTTTATCAATACATCTCAGCACATGGAAAGTGACACAGCTATTTATAGCAAGCAGTGTTTTTCTGTTTTCCACCAGGTTTTATGACTAATAATTATATTGCATAATCAAAAGTGTAGAACTGTCACAAAGCATGAGTCCAGACCTCAGAACAAAGTACATGCTAGTTTATATTTTGGCTAGGCCGAAGGAGGTTTTTTAAGCCTTTTCCAAAATTGCAGGATAAGGATCAAGCCCAACTTTCTAGAACTTCATAGTGTTCCACCTCTACCACCTTTCTGCCGTTACATTAGGTTTTCCTGGACCACTGGCCTCCAGGGAGAACCTAGAAAATCTGAGAGGCAGCACCACCTCCCTTGTGTGCACGGTTTGCCACTGTACATGTCGGAGAGTCCTCTCCATCTGTAACCAGTTCTCCAGTCATTTAAGGAACACAATTAAAACAGAGATGGCTGGGCAGGGGAGAAGAAGGATCTATTTTAAGCTTTCGTGTATGCTTCTGAATTCACATTAGGCCTACTGGGCACCATTGTCCTCCTTCTGCAGCACTGCTGCACAGTTCTTCTTTGCAGGGAAGGAATATCAAAAGCAGAAAGACTCAAACAGCAATTTCTACAGCAATCTCTCCCTAATATCCCATCACCAAAAAAAAAGAGAAAGCCTATGGAAGGCTAAGTGATTCTGTTTCAATCCATTATAACCCTCTGAAATGGCAACTCGCAGGCAGCCAGTATAGTAGGTGGTCCTCAGGGAGTAACAGAGGCAAAAGAAAAGGCACCCAAGTGAATGTTTAATTCTTCCTTCAGCTTTTCTGATGTCCAAATGGACCATAAAGAGTCTGGAATCTCAGATGTGTTCAACTTAGAGACAGATAAAATCACTTTCCCACTGAAAAAAAATAATCAAATAGAATTGTAAACACTCATGGAGCAAAGAATCACTGCTGTTTATTCAGAGGCTTATGGAATAACATCAATATCTTGCTCAGACTTAAGGACCCCCTGCATTCCTCCCTCAGAAACGAAGAAAAGACAATGATTTTTATAGACAAGAGCCAGAATATTCCTGGTAATTACAGTAGAATTGCAGTAAAAGTGGGCAAATTTAGTTCAAGTGCACAATGTAATTGTATGATTGCATTGATGATAAATGACATTATTCTGTCTTTAATGTATAATCAGTTTATATTTAGGTTGTGGGTAGAGAGGAAATATAACTTTTTTTAATGTCCTTTATTGAGTACATTCATTGAAAAAGCCCAGCCCAGATTCTGGCAGCCCTCTTAAAGGTCAGTACAATTATTTTTAAGAAGATCACAATATTTATTGTTAGCACCACTAAACTGAGAACCAGATTGGCTCTCTCACTGCTCAGTATCTCAGACTGTGCCTCCTGAAAGAAAAAGAGATGATCTTTGCACAAAAAGAAAGGCTGGTGGGTGGGGGAGCCAAGTCTGAACGAAGCCTTGTTCTACAGTCTTGAGGATTAACACCACCTCCTCACCCTATCAGGGTGGCAGTACGTTTGAAAGTAGTAATAGCCTGCAGGTTATTGCTATGAACAGCATGTTTCAAATACAGATTTCAAAGCTCTTTACAAAGGATTACCATTATCTGCATTTTACATACAGGAAACAAAAACACTTGGGAAGGAGATATTCTCCAAGGATGAGAACAGGAGAAGAAACATCACCTCCTTAGTTATCATCCATACATTTGCTGTTAGGCTAGCAACTTGAAAGCTGCTGGAAGCCCACTGAAAAAAAGTGATTGAATGTTTTTAGCAAACAGGCAGTTTCCATCATATTCCAGTGCTGCAGATAGAAAATTATGGACTGAGCTTAGTGAACTTGTATTAATTTACATAAGTGAACTCAGCTGTTATATACAAAAGCTAAAGTGATGATTAGTCATAAAATTTCTTTATATACAGTTTCTCTATAAAAAAGAAAAATTCTCCCCATCTACCTGTTCTAAAGAGGAAGTTACTTAAATTAGAAAATCATCTTTATAAGAAGTGTTGGAGTACACGTTAGCTTTGGAGAGAAGGTGTCCTCTACAGAAACTTCAAGGAAATAAACACCTGTTTAGAGATTACCTTTAGGTCTGACCTGAGGAAGGAAGAAAGCTAACTATGAACATAACTTTCTCTAGGAAAAAATCCTGACAACACAAAACCGTTTTTGTGCTGGTGAGGTAATGCTTTAGGTGATCTCGTAAGTCTTTTCCACCTCTAGCATCTGCACTTCTGAGAATTTCCAAGGAAACCTGTCCTCCAGTAGTTCAAATAGGCCACAGGAGCCAAGAGGAAGCAGAATGTTTTCTTTTTCTTTTTTTTTTTTTTTTTGGCGTGAGCAAGATATCTTGTTCTTCATTAATTTTTTTTCCACCTATTTAAATTTTTCTATTTATAGAGAACAGCTTTACACTTTATTGACAAAGCCAAAATTAGGATGCAATACATATTTTTTCACATCTCCTTAGCATCAAAGCATGTGAACAGTAGTGCTATATATTTCACGCCTGCAAAGTAAAAGGGTGTTTGTGACATTACAGTTTCCATAATGGAAAATGACAGCACAGAGGCGGGAATGTCATTGTATTACCATGGCAATAGACAAATAGTGCTTATTACTGGTCGTTTTAGGGTTTCACTCAAGTATTGGAAGCACTTTTTAGTTCTTTCTCCTTATGCAAACATATTTCAGTGATTTTTGGCTGGCTTCATCCTTGCTGGCTCAATCAGGTGCAAATTAAATGGCAGTTCTGTGGGCCAGGAAGGTCTCCTGCTCCACTGAGAAATAAATCACCTTGTGATAACAGATTTCATTTCCACTGCCACCCCTTCCCACAGTCATGGCATGGAATGGTATCTTTATTTTCAGTCCAAGGAGCATACATTCATGTATCCCAACTCCTGAGCCATTCAGGTTTTCGAAAGCTTGAAGCAGAGGTGAACTTACTCCCTTTACTTACCACATCTGACAGAATTAAAACCAATGCTGTAACTTTTACTAACTAATACTTGGAGTAAGTTTTAATTGACATACTGTCCAAATCAAGACAGATTCTTATTTAACACACTGGCATCTTAAATAATTACTTGAAATTCTGAATTGCCTATACTTACATTGATCGCACTTAAATGATTTTCTTAAGTGAAATGTAAATTATCCTATAATTACAATTGTAATTGAGGATTTATCGTAAGAATTAGAATAATGTAAGAGCCTTGGAAAAAAATGATCCTACTGTAAGGCAGTTAAATTAATGACGAAGCCAAACAGTGCTGTGATTTGACTTAGATTCTGTAGCTAATATTCTATTAATATTAATCTCTCTTTAAGAAATGTTCCTGTTTTATTTTCACCAAAGCCAGTAAGGTTAATTGTTGAGAATTTGACACCCCCTAAAGTAAGTTCTAGTTTTAAAGATTCACTGGAATAAATTAAGCAATTAAGTACCACACAGCCATTCACTCACTTCCCCCACCCTTGTGGGGAGGAGAATCAGAAAGAAAAGGTAAATGTTATGGATTAAGGTAAGAGCAATTTAATAATTGAAACAAAATGTTGTTGTTGATAATAATATGCCAATAATATTATAATTAGTAAGACTGTAATTATAAAGAGAGGGAGAGAGAGCAACAGACTCCAAGAGAAACAAGTGCTACACAACACAGTTTCCCACCACTCACTGACTCAGCCTGCCCTCGAACAGCAATCAGCCTCTTCCAGACAACTCCCCCAGTTTATACACTGTGTGATGCTCTGTGGTGTGGAATATCCCTTTGGCCAGTTTGGGACATCCTGTCCTGGCAACACTCTGTGCCAGCTTTCTGTGAAGCTCCTCACTAGCATGGCATGAGACACCGAAAAACCCTTGACTCAGGGTAAACACTTCTTAGCAAAAACCGAAACATCACTGTGTTATCAACATCATTCCAATACTAAATCCAAAAACCCAGCACTGTACCAGCTACTGAGAAAAGGCAGCCCAGCCGAAACCAGGGCAGGCTCTTAAGTTTTGCCTGCATGTATGAAATCCCAAGGAAAGGAACAGTACATCATCAGTTGTGATAGAAATATCTAATCATAGAGTTGAAAGAAGTCTCAGACATTTAGAAAGTGTCTATGACCTCAGCCAGAATCAATTATCTATCACACCTGACCCGTTTGTCCAGCCTGCTCTTAAAATCTTCTACTGATAAGGATTCATACCCTTCCATTCTAGTATCTCAGGGCCTTGGCAAATTCATTCTAATACCCCACCTGAACCTCTCTTGCTCGAGATTCATCTTGTTTCTGCCACCATGGGGACAGAGAACAGAAAAGCCCTTCTTTGCAGCAGCCTCATACATGCAGAAGTTTGTTACCACATCACTCCGTAGTGCTTTCAAGAGGCTAAACATCCCCACGTGATTATTGACTCTTCCCCCACGTGTCACACTCGTAGGCCAAGGTCTCGGTAGTGGGGGGCGTGGACGGGTAGGGGGCTGGGGAGGCAGAGGTGGTGCTGCTGAGTCCCTTCTATAATATGCCAGAAGCTACCCTACTGTCCAATAGAGTCAGTGCCATCAGGCTCTAAGATAGATGTGCTGCCAGCCAAAGCTAAGCCCATCAGCAGTGAGGGCAGTGCCTCTAGGATAACAGGGAGTGGGAAAGAAACAACTGCACAGCTGCAGCTGGAGAGAGGTGAGAGAACATGTGAGAGGAAGAGCCCTGCAGACAGCAAGGTCAGTGCAGAAGGACGGAGGGGAGGAGATGGCCCAGGTGCCCAAACTGAGATTCCCCTGCAGCCCGTGGTGAAGACCACGGTGAAGCAGCTGTACCCCTGCAGCACCTGCTACCTGAGGAGGACTTGCTTTGGAGAGCAGGTGGATATACCTGAACGATGCTGTACTGGGAAACACAGGAAGTCTCCCCCCACCATGGGAAGCCTGTGCGGGAACACAATAGTGGCAGGACCTGTGGACTCATGGAGAAAGAATCCTGTATTGGAGCAGGTTTGCTGGCCAGACTCGTGACCCCATGGGGGATCCACACTGATGCAATAGTAAAGGACAACATTCCACAGAAAGAACCTATACTACTGCAGTTCATAAAGAGCTGCAGCCCACAGGAAGGTCCCACAGTGGGAAAGTTCAAGGACTGTCTCTTGTGGATGGTACCCCACAGGAGTTCCAGGAGAAGAAATGGAGGATGAAGGAGCAGGAGAGGCAATGTTTGATAAAGTGACTGCAACCCCTGTTCCCTGTCCCCGTGTGCAAATCACCGGGATGAGGTAGAGAAATCCAAAGCAAGGTTTATCCCTGGAAGAATGAAGGGGTGAGAGGAAGGTGTTTTAAGATCTGGTTTTATTTCTCATTATCCTACTCTGATTTTATTAGTGAGAAATTTGATTCATTTCCCCAAGCTGAGTCTGTTCTGCCCTTTACAGTAATTGGTCTACCTGCCCTCCCATGAGCCTCTCGTATTTCTGACCCCTGTCCATCTAAGAAGGGGAGTATTAGAGCAGCTTGGAGGGAACCTGATGTCCAGCCAGGGTCAACCCACCACATCCCTCAACATCTTACAAAGTCTGAATTCATTGTCCTTTCAAATATTTTGCCTCTCTCTTGAAAAACATATGCCCCAAACTGGGTTCATTATGATGCCCTATTAGTTGGCTGGATTAAACCTTTACTAAGATTTTTTAGTTAATATAAACAATCACTCTTAGAAGATTTTCTATCTCTTCATCACTATATTCTTCCTCTCCTTTTCTTTGGATTTAATGAGTAAATAGCTGTCAATATTCCAGTGTGATATCTGGTTAACATCTGAAAATACACTAATGATGCAGCATGTTCTCAGCACAAGCTCTGAGCTAATGAGTATTAAAACTGAAATTTGCATAATAGGCCTAGAGATCTTGACCTGAATAAATGGGCAACTGTGGGATAACAAAATTAATTATATTAAACAGAACAGTAGTAAGTTTATCAAGATCAAGTAGCAAATTAAAAATCAAGTTCCACGTAGAAGAGAACCTGTGGACAGGTGTACTCACAGATGATGGGTAACACCCTAGTAACTAGTTTTTCATAGTAATGAGGCTAAAAACCTTGAAACCACCAACTGAAAGTAAATATCTAAAATTCAGTGAAGTAGTGATCAAAATAAGGAATTAGAGATTATCTCAATCTGAACAAAAGTTCAATCACAAGTGAACGAACTACCTTTGCGGCAATGGAGATTGAAACTCCCTGCAGGTCCTTGCAATTTACCAAGATGCTGATCCATTCCCCCCCTTTCCACAATGAAGGCCTTAAATAACACACCTGTTCATCATTTGCTTTGGTTTTTTTCCCTCCCTGAAATAAATACCTGCTGATTTTGCTTAGTTTTGAGGAAAAAATTATAAAATAAATACTTATTATAAGAGCATTATTTCTCTAGTGTGAGTCAAAATACTCCATCTCAAAGCCCCAATCACAGCAATTAGTTTGAAAAAATACTGTATCTTTAATTCCAATTAGCCACTTAATAAATATAAATTTCAAATAAAATATTTATTAGCTTATGTGAAAACAGATTTTGAGATGTTCAGGGGAGTCTACCTCAAAGAACAACAGTTTTAAGCTCCTTTCAAACTCTCAAGAATGTAACACATTGCAGACACTCAAAAGTAATAGTGGTTTTACCAAGTTGAGAGCTTGGTGATTTCTCACAGGTCCTTTTTCTATCATCATTATTGTCTTTTACTCCCACACACTGGAAAACCTTGTGGTCACACAGTCACTGGCTATAGATGCCAGAGAAGTTTTCCCACCTTCAGCTCTGAGTCCTACTATGTGCATGTTGCAGCTCTGAGAATTTTCCTTTCTGGGAATATTTTAAAGCAATTGCTTCAATAAGAATTATCTCTCTTCAGCTGCTAAAAGGTTTCCACTCTGCCCTCTGCAGCATATTTACCTCTATGGAAAGGGACAACTGGAATCAGTATTTAGTGCAGCTTTGCCTTTGGATTCCCAAGGGTAGCACATGAGACCATGCAGAGCTTTGAGAATTCACTTTCCAAAGCCTGCTGACAAGTTAATCGTAGCCCTACAAGGGGGAACTTGGACAAATTTTTTACTTCTGAAGGCATGGATATGAGTATTCAGATGTGAAATGTGTGCTGGTCTGCCCTAATAACCAGTGGTCATGCTCAGCTGCAGCAGTTTGATTTCTGCTGGAGGTAGGGATTAATCTCTGAATAAATTAGAGCTCTGTGTTTTGACACAATGCCAAGAATGATGGGTCCTATCTCTGGCTTCAGTGCAGTGCCTTTGTCTTGCTCGGCTGCTACTTCAGGCACTGAAGCTGCTTTCACTGACAGGTATTTGTCTAGAGCAAGATACTCCAAGATGTACAAGGACTTAGAATGACCCTTGAAGGATTCCAAGGCAGGAATAGCGAATCCTTCTCCGCCTCTCTGTTGGAAGTCACACTCTCTCAGGTCTGAGAATCATGCTCCTTTTGTTTATTAAGAGAGAACGATTTGTTTGACAGAGAGACCTCACTTACTTCACTGACACCTAACACTATTGATATTTTGTAGATTCTAATTGTGGGGAAGCATCAGCAAAACGGTTAAAAGGGAATTGGCAGTTGGAAGGATACCACAAGACATTAGAAACAGTATTTATTAGTTCTCAGCAGCTCATTTTCTTCAGGGCCAGGAGAGTGAAAAGTCTCTGTAATTACTAACTACAAATGCTTACATTATCCAGGGAATTGCAGATTCCCTTTAATTGTTGATAGCAGTTTAGATACTTGAGGTAGAGGAAGTAAAAGACAGAGGGAATAAGATCCGTCATTACAGCCAGCTCTCACTCTCCCATCCTAAGGGAAAAGAAGCTGCTGTGAACAGAGGGGCAGTACAAGGACAGTTTAGCTAAAAGCTAAAAACTGTCAAAATGTTGAAAATAAACCAGCATTTTGTGGTACCCATCTCATATGAAAAATTATAAAATAGCACCACAGGTTCCTACAGAGCAGATTAGATTTCATCTGTGTGTAAGCAAGTGGTTCGGTCTGCTGAATAAGTATGCAAGTTCACCAGGCAAAAATTCATGTTTGCAATGAATTTACCTTTCTTGAAAAACCCCTTAGCATACACAATTTGGTCATACATCTGCCATTTGCTTTCTTCTCCTTGTGAACTCTTAGGCAGACAAAATCCCAGCTCTGAAGTAGTAACACATCTTGAATGCCTTAGAAACACAAAACCTCGTAACTCCTGAAACAAAGTGTTCTGCTTCTGGAAGATACCCTATGCTTAGGAAAGACTATTTCATTTTACACATACAAAACAAACCAAAAACCTTTGAGTGTGGGAAAGTTAGGAATTAAAGTATTTAAAAAACAAAAGGGATTCTGGAATTCTGATTTACAAATGAGTGGAATTTCTAAAGAACACATAAAGTAAAAAAATAGTTCAAACCCTGATAATCTCTTATTTCTCTGGCACATAAAGGTCAAGCAGAATTCCCATCTGGTTAAGGTAGCAAACATGGGGGTGGAGAGAAACACTAATTCTCAGTTAAACTAATATATGTGGGACTGTATCACATGAATAGATGAAATAAATATTAGTATTTTAAATGATGGAAGAACTAGTAAACATGTAATCATTTAAAACCCATCTCTGTGACAGGTAGCCTGGATTTGTAAATGCTACAGTAAAAATGAGACTTTAAAAGAGATGAGACCTGACCAACATGCGTATAGCTGATGGGTAAAATCATCAGAAAAACAGTGTAAACATCAACTGCCAACAGCAACTCCTAGGAACTTTCTGAAAAAGTGAAGCAGTGAGTATTCTGGGGAAAAAAGTTTAGATATATAGAATGACAAGTCAGTAGAATTGAGGTGTTTGATTATGCCAAAATGGAAATAACTTTGACATTAAATAATGATAATAATTAAGAGATTCTGCTCCAAATCTTTAACAGGTATAAATCCTCTAGCTCTAGCAAAGTTGGGAGTAGATCACGGCTAGGTAGATCAAGGTTAGGGATGCAAAGTTCAAAATTTGTTTTTGGAAAAAAGTAGAGTCCAACTTATAACCCTCTTTTCACACTGAACATTATTTTGTTCTTCAGAGAGTTCTCACAATTCCAACAATTACTTACAAAACAAAATAATATTCAATGAGCTGAAACATCAACATTTAGAAGAAATTAACAATTTCAAGCAAACCTGATAGTGGAATGTCAGCTTTTGTGCCCATACACAAAGCTGCTGCTCCTCTCTCTTCCTGAGGTCTAAAGAATGTGCTATATATACCGTACATAATTCAAAAGCTGTTAACATTATTTTCACCTAGAAAGACAAACATATGTTTCTGATAAAATTTTTTATAAATGCCCTGTTTTACTAAATTAAATCAGAGCATATTGTCATAAACAGGTACTTTTAGGATAGGCAAGATGCATTACTATGAAAAACTTTTTGTGTACATGGCTATGTGTTTAATTTACAGAATTTGCCGTCTGAGAGCGGTTTTAGTGATTTCTTTCAGGGTGTACTTGTGTAAAATGCAAGTGATCCCATCAGCATATATAGGTTAGCACTGAGAATCTCAGCCAGACTTGGTATTCAAAGTGAAGTTTGTTCTCTCCTTCACAACTGTATCTGTGTGACACTGCATAAATAAAAGACCTGTAGTTTTTGAGAGATCCACAGAGAGGTTTTGTAATAATCTTCCAAATTTGATTATAGATTCAATGTTTGTGTAATTTATGGTTTAGCTAGAATGGCTTTTAGAAAGACCTCATATCCTGGTTTTGAAACTATGGGTAATGGAGAATACATGACTTTTTTATTAGATGATCCCACAGTCCGTTATCTTCACCTTAAGAAAAATAAATCTATATTTAAATAGGGACTGAACTTCAGGCTTTGAAATAACTTGTTCCATTGCTTTGGGCTTCCTTTTGATCTGCCTTATTATTGTTCACTTAGGCAGGATTGAACCAACATGTTGCTGCAAGAGAAATTCATCCTGAGAAATTCTTCCATCTCCCACACAGTCCCTTTATTCCCCAAGAAAATATCTCTTGTGCAGGTACTTGCAAAGGACTAGTGTGAACCCCACTGCTACCTCATCTGAGGCAAAGGCAAGGCAGGGGGCAGATTTTGCCCACATAGGACTTGAAGTATCTGCTGTGTCTCATCAGTGGCAAAAAGTACCATGAGTTACCTCTGTCCACCCTCCTAACCGAAGGGACAGCGGCATGAGGCACACGGAGGAGTGACACACCATTGCACCATCAGTTCCCACAGGGATTTGGAGAGGAACGTTCCTGCATCAAGGGTTGTCTCCGTGTCCAGGTACACTGTGGAGGTAGGGAAAGGAACATGTGTTGTATAGGCTGGTGTGAGATATGAAGGAGAAGGAGGGAGGTGGGCTTCCTCCACAGAGACAGCTTCAACAGAGCCAGTGCCATGTGGCTGGTGCTGCTGTCACCATGTCAGACACTGAAATGTTATGGTTAATTGCTTAAACAATGTTATGAAGGACCTTTTGCCTATGATCGCAAAATTGTATAAAGAAGCTGCAACCACCAAAACTCACCCCTCCCTGAAGATGCCTCCTGAGTAGAGCTTTGGACTGTGAGTTAAGCCAAAGGGAACCTGAGATAAAGGAGACACCGTTGTTCAATTATCTCAGGTCTAGAGAGAAATAAACAAGGCTGAGGGAGAAGAACGTATCCACAAGCCAAACCCAACAGCTGTCCTGAAAATCAGCTCTGCTTAGGGGTGGGGGAGGCCACAGCCCATAGGCTCATCTGCTGAGACCAGGTTTGCACAGACTCCCTCCCACCAACCAAGGGGGTAGGAGGAGAGTTTTGGGTGTGTGGAATTTTGAGTTGTGGTGTACCTCTGCTCAGAGGCAGCAAACACCCATCCTCCATTATACAAACTGGCTCAACTATAAAACCTCCACCCCCGAAAGGCCACATTCACAGGACATTCATGCGAGGAGCAGCTGAGGGAGTGTCATAAACTATCAAAGACCCCCAAAGCACTCCCCAGACTCATTTGTGAAACCTTGCACCAGAGTACTGCATGTGATGCAAAGTGATGCAACAGATGCAGAGACTGTTGCAAGAGATTGTGTCAAACTTGCCCCCGCTCCAGGGGAGGTACCTCGGTGTTCCTACCTGGTTTAAATATATATTAATCCAGGAGACTCTGTGTTTTTTGGAGGACCCTCACCACCAAGAAGATCAGATGGAGAGGATCAATGGGACGCCATTGGGATCCACAGAGTGGTGATATTTTCTACATAATCTATCTCTGTCACTCTCTTTCTCTCCCCCCACCTCTTTTTTATTTCTTTCTCTTTCTCTCTCTGTCTCTCTCTCTCATTTACTGTTAAATAAAACCCATACTACTGATTTTGGCATATGGTCTCATTTGTGCCTTAATTCGGGCAGAGGCATCACTCTAAAAATATTAATAACCAGATCATAAAACAATGTCAGTCAGCAGAGAGGGCCCAAACTCATTTCCATCACAGCCCTTCTGGGAAGGGAGACTTCCTTTACTGCACAGTGTCTATTACAGGTAACAACTGTAGCACTGTGTCACCCAAAATGAAGGAAAGGTACTGGTGCTGACTCGAAGTGGAATAAGTTTTTACCATTGTTTTCATAGCTTGCTGTGATTGAAATTCCTACTCAGTGTTTTTCCTGGCAATTTCCAATGTGTTTATTTAGGGAAAAACATTTAGATAGCTTAAATGGGTAGGAATCCTCCCACTCTAATACTTTCAGTGATTTACTTTCCTATCTAGATCTTCTTCCCTTTATTGCTCAGGTAAATTCCAAACAGCAGTTTTGGCCTAAGTACAGCAGATAATGCATGTTGACTCCACTTCTAACAAATTAGTGATGCATCTTTGGTAAGATACCATTTTCTGAATATTCATTTCCTCAGAGGGATTGGCTTCTT
The DNA here is from genome assembly GCA_013399195.1 of Dicrurus megarhynchus. Lineage (NCBI taxonomy): Eukaryota > Metazoa > Chordata > Aves > Passeriformes > Dicruridae > Dicrurus > Dicrurus megarhynchus. The sequence continues at coordinate 93,020 of VXAD01005617.1, forward strand.
TCTGCTGACTTCAGCAGCCTTTGTTCAAAACCACCAGCTACCATTATTATCATCTAATAAACATGACATTGGGAAGGGAGGGTTTGACCTCTTCTAACAGAATTCTGTCAACACCCAACCGACTAAAAGAAACTCACAGAGATATGTGAGATGACAAAATATTTTAAATGTTATTAATTTGGGACCTTAGAATGTCTGCTGCCAATGAAGGAAAACAGTATGTCTAAATAGCTGTAGAAAAGAAGCATGGGCGGGGGGAGGGAGAGCTTCAAAAATGATAACTAACTTAGAGAACTAAATCCTAAACAGTATTGTAATTCTGTAATAGATCTGAAGCGGAGAAAAAAAAATGTGTAAAATCTTCTTAATGAGCATTTAAACACAGAGTCCCCAAAGCAAGAACTGAGTCGACAAGGGCAAGTCTCAGTGAGCCAAAACGGACCGACACCTTGCTGTCTCCTAAATTGAGGTGACAAGCTGTCTGCCCCCAGGAGAACAGCAAGCCATGAGCTGATGAAAGCAGGGAGATATACCAGATATCACTATGCCATGTTCTAATCTCTTCTGCCGAGTATCTCAGCTCCATACCCCTTGGATTTGCAAAGGCATCTCTAATTCACAGCCTGTTCAAATGCTGCCCTTAATGCTTCTTTTGCCTTTGATTTTTGGGGGTTTATAGTAGCTCATACAGGTATAATAAGTTATTTACTTATGTGAAGAGGTATTTAGATGCTTTGCAACATAGATACAAGCTTTAATAAATTTTCCAAATCACTTACACAGGTAATTGTCAATGTTTGCTAGAAAGCATGAAGCTTTTCATTATCTTGAGACCTATACGTTCTTTTAAAAATCTGGACTATATGCTTGCTGAGGTCACTAAACACCACTCACAGAGAGCTCTGTTTGAGGAATTAAGTCTCAAGTGGGCTGTGGTTTTTTTGTAGTTGCAACAATACGAGGGAACTGGATGCAATACTGAAATAGAGATGCTAATGAACCTCCTGGTGATACATCTTTTAGGCCAGCTGGCCAGTTAGACTCATTTCAAGTTATTCTGCATATTCACTAACCTTTCAAAAATTATACAAACAGGACATGTTATGAAAATAAAGACATCTACACACCACTGTAGCCTTATTCCCAGAAACCTCCTTGCAGCCTAGAACATCGCTGGGCTCCAGAACAACTGTAAATGGGAACCCCACCCAGGCATAAATAAATCTAAATCGTCATAAGAGAATAAGGTTAAAACTCAGTTCATGCCCATTCCCCAGGGACTGGTGCTGCAAAGACTGTCTCCTAGTATAAAGGAGACAGTGAAATAGTTCGGGGAATTGGAACCATTAGTCAGTAGACCACTGATTCAAAACCCTATGAAGATTCAACAGAATGAAAGAATTAATAACTTTATCCTGAAAGCTCATTTTGATCACAGTTGTTTACAAAAGCAAATCTTCAAAGGCAAATATTGGACTATTTTACTTTTTTTTGATCCTTTATAAAAACAATTTATGATTTTGATTTCTATATCAAATGCTTAAAAATGCTCATTATGAAAATAAATATAGCTCAGCAGGATCTTCACACAATATGTTGATTATAATTCTATGGTATTTATTTAAGACTGAGAGAAATGTCCCTGGCATATTGCCAGTAACTTTCACTAGTGTCTACAGTCAGTACAGAGTCTGCATAACTGCAGAGGTTAAAAAGGCTAAATTTGGGTACATTTGCTTGCTGCTTTAATTATTGAGGAGAAGACAGTTGGTCACTAGTGGCTGATAACATTCCTACTGTTAAAGGCCTTTTTATCTCACACAGTAATGAGAGACTTAGCTTTCTATATAAATGATTATCTCTGTACAATGCTAGGGTTTTTACATATGTCAAATTTTGCATCAATTTTAATTAAAAACAGGTAATTATAATACCAATACAGAGTGCCTATGCAAAGACGATAAATTACAAATTATTGGTAATTACCATGACAAATAGTAAATGAAGTGGTACTTGAAAGTATTTATATTTATCGTTAACAGTAATTGAAAAAAAAAGAGAAGTATGACAACTCAGAGCTATTATTGTATTAAAATTGTGTTCTTATAAATTCCATCTTTCATTAAATTATTCATATAAAAGCTTATAATTTGATACACGCATTATCAGTAAATTATGAATATTACTTTTGGTACCTTCCTGCATTCTTTTTGTTCTGATGATACAGTATATTTCTTGTAGCAAGTAACTGAAATTTTTCAACATTATGATTTAGTTCCCTATTCTATCAGTAATCTGTTAATTGAATAGTTTGTGTAAGTGCATGGCTAAGGTGTTGTGGCAGATCATCACTTCCGTATTTTTTTTTTTTTTTAACATCTCTGATGTGGAGATATTTGTAGAGTTTTACTGGGAAAAATAATTTTAATATGTGAAAATCTGGTTTTAATAGAATACATATTTTGGCAATATTTTTATTTTTAATAATCATAAAATAATCTCTGAGTTTACCTGTGTGAGATTTAAGAGGTAATCCAGATTTCAGAATGTCATGCTACAAGTTAAATAGTAATAATTGATGTGAATCTGATTTTCAGAGATGTTGGGTCCCAAATCATGTCAGTTCAGGTTAATAAGAGCAGAAAAGCCATTGCTTTTCTGAAAAAAAAAATCCATCTCTTATGCAGATGTGCATTTTTAAATAAACATCCATAAAAACCTCATAAAAACTCAAGAATAAAAAAGAAATTGAACTCATTCTGTTAGCTAATTTGCAGCATGGACTTTCATTGGTGCTAATAGCAGAAAAAAGATTTTGGCATCAAACAGCACAAGGTCTTTTCTTATTTATTTTAAATAACACCCTTATTAACAGCTGTCATGTTCCAAGTGAAATGAGTGAATGTTTGTATATGCATCTGTGCAACAATGTACAATAATAAAGATGTAACAATTCTTATGTTCTCACATGCACTAAGTAAATCTCATGATCTTTGTTTGAAAGGCAGCAGGGTTTCTAACAGTTTCGCTTTTGAATCTGCATAGACTCTTTCCCTTTCTTCATTTTTCACTCTCTCGGGTGAAGGACATGAGGGCATGTATATTGCTGACAGGAAAAACTTTGCTTGATGAAAATAAACCAAGCTAAAGATTCTAGAGGAAGGATACCTCAACACTGAAATTATATGTGTTTGTTTTCTGTGCATTTTAGCACCAAACAGATGAAACACTGGTGCCAGCAACTGGAGTGTAGAAAAGACACAGATCAAGAGCTTTCCGCGTGGAAAGATTGCATTAGCCCAGGGAACAACAGTCACCTGATACTGCTGAGCCATGGTGTAAAGAGGAAATGTAATTTAAACAAGTGAGAGCAGGTGTATATTTCTCGATGACCTACTACCATCATTCTCATTTCTTAACCTTTAAAGGGAAATATTTGTTGGAGGACAAAAGAATGATCGTGGTATAAGAGACTATGACAAAACACACAGTAAACTATGGTTTATGTTACAGAAAATTCTTCCCACACATGAATATGCACATATACAAAACCTGTCATTATATAATTTTGTTTTCTTAGTTGAAAATAATGAAAAATCATAACAGAGCCAAAATGTTTCTGTGCAGGGGTTTTAAATGAATGTTTCCCACAGGAGAAGAAATCTTTCCAATTTTGTAAGTGATATTACATGACCACATAAAGGGTAACTGCAGACACCCTTTATTCAGCATTATATTTTATCATCATTGTGGGAGTTTTTCTCTGTGATTCTTAGGGTTCATCCCACTTCTAAGCAGCCATCTTCATGGGTCAATTCCACATTGCTGCAGAGAACACTCTATCCCAGGCCAGCAACCTGCAAGAAGAGGAACCAGGAAATGGGTCAGCCCAGCTCAACAGCATTCAGCGAGAATTCCTTAAAATTTTCCCATGGCAGTTCAGATCACTTTAAAATTTTTGCATGCTGAGATTATCTTATAAAGAGAAATCTATTAATGAGTTGTATGAGGAAAACCCTGTGAGCAGATGTAGCCAAAGGAGGGGCTGCTCCCCCCCAAAAAGCAGCCAGGGCCTCCAAACTCCCCACAGTCTGAGCAGAAATGCAAACATAGAAGCCAGATGGATCTAAGCATGGTGTCAGAACAGACCAAGCTTTGAAAAGAATCCAAGGGAAAGTTATTACACTATTTTCTTGGCGTATTAGAGATAACCTCTTACGGAGAGATACTGCAGAAAATGGTTTCATTGTCCCTCAGCTTTCTCTTTTCATTATGTTTGGTTTCATTAACACTATCAGTAGCTCATCTTGTGAGGAATTAAAAGAAAATAGCTATTATAAAAATAATAAATAGACAAAGGGCATTAACCTGAAACTTTTGACATCAACAGACCTACTTATGTGTGTGAGTATTGGGCACCACAGAATATTAACTAAATAATATTTAAACTATCATCAATATGTCACATTAAATCAAGAATCTGTGTTACTGAATACTACTTATTTTTGGTCATAAATCTTTTTCTTGATCTCCACATTATCCTATAAATTGAACTTCTTTCAGCACCATCTGGTACCAGAAAAAGTAAATCATATATCTATTCTTTTTCAAATTTTCATGTGCAGCAAATACTTTCCCTTGGTACTGGTATCTGTGTTACCAGTCCAAGGATAGTACTTGTTCATGTTCAGGTCCTGTTCAAAAAGGAGAAGCCTATAAGCTGGTGAATTTATGGATGTGTTTGAATATTTGCTGGTAGCAAATAAACAGCTATTTACTGAAATTTAGGCAATATTGTAAATCACCAATTTAACTATGTACTATTCTAGAATACTAGCCAGAAAACTATATCCATCCTCCTAAAACTAAAAACACTCCTAGTCCTCCTAAGATTGAAAATATCATGTAAATAATATTTGCCAGTAGAGTAACCTACCAATTTTGCCACCTTTCAGTTACTGGTTTTACTTGTTTCACAGCATGGAAATGCTTGGCTTCCCAGCAGGTTGTATTACTCAGCATAAGAAAAGATAGGAGAATATGACCTGAGCAACATGCTTGCCTAAGGTTGATCTTGTTCCCACTGAATGGCTTCACTAACTGCCAGGGAAGCGGGAGTATCTATTTGACTTAAGTTTTCCTTTTAAATCTGGAGAGAGAACTCAGTAATTCCAGATATATCCACCATTCCTAAGTCAGCCTTTTTTTCCAGTGTGTATCACAGCTACCTCATACACCACAGAAATTACAGAAGTTCTCTACTGGAATCAAACACAATCAAGAACAAAGGTTGTTTTCAAAGTGATATGTGTAAAAAATAGCATTTTCAGTGTAATTAATAGAGCTGTGAATTAACATCATTATTTCCTTCCCCAGACCAAATTATACCCTGAAATAAATATATGCTGTTTCCATTGAATTCCATAAACAACTTACATTTACAAACATGCACACATTATCTAGTGTTTTAGTAAAGCAGTCTTGCACCCTTCTTTATGTCAGAGCCTATCTTACACCTAAATTCCAAGAGACACAGTTTTGTCAGATTATTGTATCTCTCCAAGACACTTAGAAGAAAATTAACAATAAAAATACCACCTCAGCTTTTTTCTTCATTCTGTTAATCCAGGCATTTCAAAATTAACACAGAATGGGGAAATTAAAAAAAAAACCCTCAAACAGTGGAAAACAGTCAGCTGAAACAGGCAAGTGGAAATTATGTTTAAAGGGAAAAAAGGTTTAAAAGGTTTAAAACCACTATGTCTTATTTTATTCCTTTCTCTCTTACCTCAGTACTCATCCTCAAGCATAAGTGTGATATACAGAGACCCATATTTATGTATTTAAAATGTGGAAGACACAAGTTCTCTCTCCTAGCTGCTGTAACACAGTCGAACCAAACACTAATATCTCATGACTTTGGGTCGTGTTGTATCCATGAACACAAAAGGACCATGTGCAGGAAGGAAGTACCACTATCTTCCTTGAGAAATCTGAGGGCACGATTTTGTTTTGCAGCTCTATGGACACCATCTGAACTGGCAATCCTGGAGTGAGCAGTCCCACTCCCAAAACACCTGCCTCTCTGCAGGGGTATGTTCCTAAAATTTTTCTGGGATCTTGGCTGTGCAGCCACATGTGATGGAGCCAACAAAAATAAGGTGTGGTTTTGCAAGGCAGTGCTCTGCTGCATGAGCTGAAACCAACTAACCCTGCAGCTGCATAACTGCAGTTTCCAGTCAAGGGGAAGGGGCCAAAGACAGGCACGGGAGAGGGACTGCTGCTTCAGAGCCAATCCCTTTTGATGTGAAACCTATGGTAAGATATGAGTTACCAGGGTACGACACAGCAGCAGTACCCAAAGCTGAACAGGTCTGGTTCTCCAGCCTCATGACCTAAGTGCTGGGAGAAGAAGCAACAACATATGTAGTTGTGAGAGGGTGAGAGAAGCAGATGAAATCATCTGTGTTTTAGGTACCTAGGTCATTTGCTGAGTGGGAATGTGCCTAATGTTTAAATGCTTCCCTGAGCTGCAGCCTTAATGAACTTCAAAGAAGAAAGGTTATGCTGGGAAAGGAAGTTGGGAGAGCAAGATGAAGAAAGAAATTATGATGTTGGCAGAAGAAAAAAAAAAAAAAAAGAAGAAAAAAGCCTTTCTATCCCTGATCTTCCTCCACAGGGGAAGAGAGGGAATAAGCAATCCACATTTCCTGATTTATTGCCAGTCATTGACTTGGCTGTAACATTTACCATTTACAACCTTGTGCTGGGGTGGCTGTTGTGCTCAAACTTTTCAGAGCAGAAAATGGAGAGTAGGACTGTCTCAAGTATGGTTTCCTCTTTCTTTTTCTCTCCCTTTCCCCAAACACCCAAACACCAGCATGCACATCAAAGACAATTCAACCTGTACTGTTCATAGAATTAGCATACACACTGTATTTTGCTGTTTTAATTATCTGCTTTGTTTTCCTCTGATTCTCCTCCTCACCAGATCAAGTATATTGTCATGTACCACTTGTGATTGCTGGAACACAAAACACTAGCATACATTTAACAAAATTATGTATTTACAGTAAATGTCCCAGCTTTTTGGCATGGGTGACAAAGATGTACTTTAGCTACAATCGAGACCATCAACAGATTGTACTGCAATCTGTCACACATTCTCAGGAGGAAGAAATTGGCAACTCACTACATTGAAGAACAGTAATCAAGCATCTGGAATATTACAGTACAAGTAGATTTTATATGATCTGACCAGTTGAAGCAATTTGTAATAATGACTTTTTTTAAATGAGCTTGCGAACAAGATTCTGGAACAAGCTTAGGCTCCTATTGTCACCAGAATACTTAATGCCTGTGACTCTCTGATCAACAGTATGTCTCATCGATTTTACTCATGACATTGTTCTAAATTATTTGTACCTGAAATAGATGCATTTTAATGGAAAAACAAAAAAACAACAAAACTAACTCTTGGTGTTAATCAAAAGTAATACCCTGTTTTTATGGATGCCCAATGCTCCGGAAGAACTTTAGGAATGCTCAGTAATAAAAATATTTGTGTCATTTGCTGCACTGTTGGCAAGTAAAACAGTAAAACTGCTTTCTCTCATGTGAGAAAATTGAACAATCTGAAAAAAATAGCGAGGCTATCAAAAAGTAATCCAAAGGGGGGAAAAATGGCCTCTGGTCTCTATCACTCTGAGCTTGGACCAATACAACAGTTCCATTTGTTCAAAGGAAACCAATAAGAAAAGAATGAAACAAACTCTGAATATGATGAAAGCATATTGAACTTACTTGAAAGCACAAGTTATTATTGTTCTGAAGTGAAACTCTCAATATAGGAGCATACGCTGACAGGGATCTCAGTCAATAAAACTGCTAAGATTCTTCTAACATATCTGTCAATCACCCACACACAAAAAAGAAAAAAACAACTTAAAGGGAATGCTATGATTTTCTTTCAAGACAAATGTTTTAAAAGGTAGACAAAATTAAATTCAAGAGTACCCTATAAAACGATTTTAAAATTAGCTATGTACAATTACATTTTTTCAAACAAACTTAAAATTATTCCTACCTTCTAATTCTGAAAATATGTATGCAAAATGGAGACTCGAAACTGAAATTTTGGGGCAGTCTTTATGAAGGATATAGTTTAAGATTAAGGTATAAGTTTAAGAAATAAGTCACTTCAAAGCAGCAATACTTATGAAATATATAGTAAGCTGAATTAAATTTATTTATTAATTACCTAAATTAATCAATAAATTGAATTATTTATTGCTAAGCTTTAAACCAGAATAGCAAAGCACAGACTTGCAGAGCCTTAAAGTCATTTTCTGACCCAGTTCTCACAACCAATTGCACCTGTACAGGCAGAGGACTGGGAACAGCAGAGGGTACGAGCTAAACAAAGGAATCAGAGTAGTCATTCACTGTTCTTGCTCCTCATCTTCCTTCTTATTCTTCTTTTTGAGCCCAAATCAACTTCTTCGGAGAGTCAAGCTAGTCCTAAACATGAAGACCCATGCTGGGCCACATTATGCACAGGAGTAGAGAGCTACTATACCTCTCCTTCCCTCTGTTCCAACAAATGAACTAAATTTTCCCATCATTTCTGTTGATCGTACTAGGCTGAAGGAAAAGCCTTACTCAGGGATGCTAATTTCCTTGTTTCCTTACTTGGGAGTGGCAAACCTGGCAGCAGACATACACACACATACTCACTACCAGATTACAGGCCTTTGGTGTCTCTCAGGGTCAAGAAAAACATCATCTATAAAGAATCTTCACTTGACTGATGACTAACTCACTCACAGCTCACTGTTGTAGGACACCTAGGAAAGTAGATGTGCCTCTGATCAGGAGCCTGCCTTACACCCAGCACCTACCCTCACACTATATCTCCTGAATTCTGCAGATGCTGTCACATCCATCTCACAAAATCTGTTGATCCCTCTCAAAAAGTCACTGGATCAGTCTCATCAAAAGTTAGAGCTACAGGAACACTTCTGAAATTCTCGCTTGCTTTTCTTGGCATTGCCTTAGTGCTGATGAGGGGGCTGCTAAAGATAGATGCATCTTAAGAAGCACCATAGTTTTCAAGGAAACCCACCACTGTCTCACTTGAGTTTAGCTTAGTTCAACCCTATTGCTTAGATAAGCTTTGCTAGATCTGCTCTTACTGGCAGATGACCCCAAACAGGAAATGGAAACCCTAAAAGCCTTAAGAATTATCAGTCTGAAGTCAGGAAGGCTTCAGTCGTAACACTGCGCGTAAGGGAAGAACAGACCCTCAAAGGTGATGTGATGTACAGGAGTGACACAAAAGCTCTTTTGTGTTCACACACACCTAGAGAAGGATCTTTCCAGAATATCTGGAGTTATCTTGAGTACAATCTTCTGTGAAATAGGGTTAAATTTACTTTTAGGTCTTGTTTTGAACAAGGATAACATCCTGAAGCAAAAGTATCAACCCTTAGACCTTTCACTTTAAGCCTTGTTTTTGCATATTAACATTGGCAGGCAGCCTGACTAAGCTGCAGGTACCTTCCTTCTGAACTTTCCTCCTCATGTTTGCTGAGTACCTTCTTACCTGCTGTTCTGTTTAAAAGTGTGTCACAGAGCTGACACTCAGAACACCCACCACTTACTCTGACTTGGAGACCTCACGGCCTGCAGACCTTGAGGGTGCTTTGTGGAAGCTGAGGGAGGAGGGAAAGGTGAAGCAGCAGCACGTTGATTACGTTTGTGGAGACACAGAACAGTTATGCTGATGGAGAAAAGAGGGTCACCACAGCACATCTGTGGAGTCAAACTGTGCCTAAGGGCTTCAAAGTGACTGGGTATGGCTCCCAATATGAACACAGACAATGTGGGTGACTTGGCAAATTCCAGGGGAAGTGATGAGAGTGCCTAGGGCATGAGCGCCTGACGTGAGCACTACCGAGGAGGTTGGCCCCAGGAAGAGGAATGAGGCACTGAACTCCTGGCAGGGAACAATTGTTTTAACATCAAAACATCGAGTACTGCAGTAGCTCGTTTCTTTGTTGTTACAGTCTGGAAGGCTCTACATGGGTAATCCCTGCTCTGCTCCCTGGCCAAGGAGGAAGCCCACCACACATGACCTCGGATGGATGCTTCTTCCCTGCTGTAAGGGAACATGGAAAACTGTCTGTCAGGTCAGGACATCCACAGAGCCATAGCTAATCCCAATACACATGTAAAAGAGCCTGACAGCTCCCTAAAAGAAAGAACTTCATAGAGGCAGCCTGAATAGCTGCTTGAGGAGCAGAAACTCATAGAATACATTAAGATACACCTCTCTATGCTAAAACATGATGGATAGGGGGGTGTCAGTAATGATGTATACAGGCAAATGTGCTGATTTTGTGCTGCTGTTCTGCTTTTGAAACATGAGCAACTATAATCAGCTATTTGCATTTATTCAAAGAGGCCTAAACAAAGACCACAAATGCAGAACCGGAAGATCAAACATGGACCCCAAAAAAAAAAAAAAGGAGGAAATCCTGAGCTGAGAGGTAAAAAATAGTCATACGTAGAGTTATCTCAGTATTGAGAGCAGTACTAGAAGAGTTAGACCTGTCCCATTTTGAGACTGGGAGTAGAAAACAAAAAGACAAAAAGGCTGCTGAGAGATGATGGAGCAGTATGAGGGTCTTCAAATGCAAGAAAGAATGACTACCTAGGGCTCTCCCCTTTGGGAGGAGGAGAAGAGGAGGAAGAGTAAAGACAGCTGGAGCTTAAAGAGTGTGAGAAAAGGAAGAGGGAAAAATTCCTGAGCCAGCTTTCTGATTATAGTGTTAATTCTGTGCTTCCTATGGTCTTGAACAGATTTTAGTGGGCCAAAATGTTGATTTTGATTTTGCAAAGCAAATACTTCCTGATGGGGTTTTCTGATGTCATTAGAAATTGGGTCACCAAAACTTACCATGTACTTTTAAAAACCAAGTCTGCATATTAATTTTTATGGATTTTATGATATTTTATCATAGATTAAAATGAGTGTTGTTCAATTTTATTTGGAGGAGATCTCATTGCTATTAATGAGTTTCCATTGCTCAGTGTACTGGAACCAACTTAAAATATTTTAACATACTTCAAAAATTACATAAATATTTCCTAAACCATTTCATTAGCGGTTAGAGGAAAAAAAAAAACATTAATTCATTTGAGTTTATAGTTAGTTCCTTAATACTCTTTCAGTAAATTACCTCTAAAATATTTTCCATATACAATTTATTTCTTCACAATCTAAAATTTAACTGCTGTATAGTGTTTGTTATTAAATATTCACAAAGAAGGAAGCTACTTTTTTAAGATAGAAGTTAGTAAAGTGTGAATATGACTCAGCCCTATGAAACTGTTTGTTCTTTGAGTCTTTATAGGGGGACTGGAAAATCTGACAGAATATTGCTTAAGAAATTGACCAAGGAGTTCTAATTTTTGGTCACTTTACAATATATTACTTCCTTCAAGAGCAAAACCAAAAGCTTTATTGTTAACATTTCTCACACGGTTTTTCAAAATTATTTTTAAAAAGTGAGCTAAATGTGGATTTTTCCATTATGTGTGAGAGTACAGTAAAGTAGTAATAAAAGCTCTTTATTTACACCGTATATCAAGAGTCCTGCTTACACAGGACATTTTCATCCTATTCCATTTTTAACAGTTGCAAATATAATGCTGATTTTGCAGCTGATATAGTAAAGGACAAGCCATGTTCAGCACCAGGTCAGCTAGGTGTACTTAAACTCATTGAGAAAACAGCTTGAGAGTATAAGATTAGTATCAGAACTTGTCCTTTGCTACACTGCCTGAAAAATCCCAGCAAGATCTGTTAGCTAGCTTGAACATTAGAAATTGTATATAATATTTGCATTCCGTCAAGCTGTGTTTCTTTTACTCAAATAGGACTTTCTTCACCAGAATAATTCATTGAGTTTCAAAACTGAAGCATTTTCTCTATTTTATTAAGAACTCTGGTATAGTAAGATACCATCGCAACTCTCTGAGATGTGAACTTGTGTTGTTTTCACTTAAAATAAATTCCTTCATTTAACTACATTAATTCTCTGTATTAATTGAGAATCAAAAAAATAGACCTACCTTACTGCTCCTGTTATATTTCACTGCCAATTCCTCCCTCTCTTCTGATTCCCACCCAAATCACTGAATGTGCAGTGAGGCACCCAAGTCTAAGTCTTACTGCTCTGCAAGTCTTCCTGGCCTTTCACTTTTGCTCTGCCTTCATCTGTCAGCCTAATATATTATCCTGGGGAATCTGAGCCAAAATCTGATCTCAGACACAGGAAGGTAGACCTGAAGGCACTGTGCCACGAGAGCTGGCTCACATTTGTGTTGTCCCCAGCTGCCCTGTGTCAGCTGGACATCACCCTGGAAGTAATCCGGGGCTGGGGTCCTGCAGGGCAGGAACCGCCAGTGACTCTCAGGGACAGCTGCTCATGAGAAAAGCACCCAGACAACCTGGTTAGTAACTCTGTGAGTCACAGCAGAACTGCTTCAGGATGCCAGAGCAGCAGTGGGATCCATTTAGCTGCTGTAATGCCCAAAACACTTAAACAGTGGAATAATTTAGCCTCGGTCTTTCTGCTCCTAAACTGTGGCTGCTTCCTAAGAATAAAAGAACACAGCAAGTGTCAGCAACAGTAGCTCTGAAACACTTTAATAACAGACCACTGCCTAAGCAGTTTTAAGGATTTTTTCTTTTTATGCTTCTTTTATTCTTTATTGGAAACACCATAGACACTAAATGCGTAGCCAGTGGTTGCATTAATAGTCTGCAGAAAACACAGGCAACCTATACTAAATCCTACTAGAAGCATGATAACAAAATGAAGCTTTCCAAGAAAAAAAATATATTCATTAGAAGCTCCCAAAATTCAGCTGATAACGAAAACATTCTGCCTTATTTACAGATACTAGAACACAGGCAATATACGTATAAATAGTTGTAGTTCTGTCCTTGTTGTAAAAAGAACCTTTAAAAGTAGCAATTGTAATCTTTTGATTATATATATTTCATCAGAAAACACCTATTCATTTGAATTGGGAAAGAACTGGCCTTGGAAAACCTGTAAAACGACATGCAAAGGGTTCAGAAAATATCAAAACATTTCATCATGGTGCTTTGAAATTTTAAAGTTACTTTTCCTGAATTAAAAATAAGTTTAGATAATAACAAAACAAAATGTTTTAAGAAAACCCCCAGTCAAATAGAGAAGAAATATTTGAAGACACTAAATAAAGCATTTCAATTGACTTGAGATGACTATTTTTCTCATTTTTGGTTGTGAAGACTCTTTGAGATTTTCATATTGCATTCCTTTCTTGAATAAAATACCTTTCACACTCCAAAAATTGCACCAAAAACAATCCTTTCTACTCTAAATGAAAATCCATACTTTCGGGAAAACCTTGTAGCTCTGTCTCCTTGGCCTGGTGAAGGACTACCAAAACACTCTCGGAAGCTCCATTGTACTGCAGTGTTCAGAACAGTTCAGTTTTCCCTGGCTCTCATTGTTCAGCCTTCACCCTGTAAAGCTCTCCAGTTTCTTTGTTTAAGACTACTTTACGAAAGCAATTATAACGAATACTATTTTTATGCTTCAAGTATTCTTCAGTCAACAGAGGTTACAATAACTTTTTTTCTTAACACAGATGCTGAGCAAAAGGCCTGACCTTGCTGCTTCACAGCTCTGGAAACAATTGATCTGCTAGTTCTTTCTGAAAGGATGCAGCTTGCTGAAGCAAATGCAATATCGCAAGGCTTAGGAGTACAATGGACTCGTACATACACCATCTGTGTGAGTACTTCAGTGGACCCCAGCCTTCTGATGATTAAGGTATTTATCTTGTGAACATGCTAATGAAGACGCTAAGTAAGGATAAGTATTACATGATGCAAAGCAACAGGCTCACAGAGATAAAAATACATCCATCAATGCATGTGGGAAACTGGAAGCTGGCTTGAATCCACTTCGTGAAGTTAAAACATAACAAAATATATAATAAACACGCCATTTACAGTAATTATTAATCTTAGAAAGATCACTGGAAGTGGGATTGAGGAAGAGTTTTCTTGTATCAGCGAGTCAAGAGCCACTGAGATATTTGTTCATATGGAGTGTTTTTTCTGGGATGATCTGGAAAGGTTATTTAATAAACATCCTGCTGGTGCAGTGACAATGGCCACAGTGTCTCTTGATCTCTTCCTGTGGAAAATTTTAGCTAAGACTTTTATTACAGAGCTTATGTTTTTAATGGGACGCAGAAATATTTCATGGCCCATGAGATGTATAAAGAGTGTGTGGCACAGATGATACTCCGGAACCTTCAAACTTGGTATGATTGCTGAGAATTACAAATAATTAGATCTGATGATGCAGGAGGCTATTTCCAGACCCATATTCCTGTGCACTTTCTCTTTTGTTGTACCTTCTCATATCTCTTACTTTTGTGGAAGAGGTGGCTCCTCATGTAGTACTCAGTTTTAGGGCTAAAGCACTCATCAATAAAGGACGTCTTCATTACTACTATCAGAGCTGCTGCTTCTTTTTTTTCTTCTTCCTGCAGTCCACAGGGACAGATTTCACAGCCCTGGAAATTGAATCAGTAGCAGTTGATTCAGAACATTCGAATCTGATTCTCCAAAATGTTGAACAGGCTAGCCTTTATCCAGCAATTTATATAAATAGCTGCTTAACCTCAAACATATTAATAATTACAGACTTCAAAGAAAGCTTTACTTTGTATATGAATATAAACTATGGTTAACTTATTTCAGTAAGAGCTACATAATCTAGTGAGAATATGCTTGTTGCATGAAAAAAGCCTGTAGCACTCATTTAAGTACTAATCTATAAATCTTTAGTTGATCATGGCAAGCCAATCACTAATCTGGCGGATTAATGGAAAGAAAGAAAAATTATTTACTTAAACAATTAAATCTCAGCCTTGGAATTCAAGATCTACTGGATTTCCTATATCCTGAACTCTATTAAATTATGTCCTCTGTTTTTTTCAGATTTTCAATCTGCCAGAAATGAAAAAAAATTCCATTAAAAATAGCAAGTGTAACATGTATGTGTACATGTATATATACACACATAAATATGCTGTATATATAAATATACACACATATTCTATATACATATATAGCATGCATATAAATGTGTGAAACATATTTACCTGCTACATATGTAGCTGTTTCACCTAATTCTTGGCAAAATAGAAAACTACTGGTCCAAATATATTTTAACAATTCATTTCTGATTATTTTTCATTTTGTAAGGTCTTCCCTAAATACAAATATGGGAACTGATCGTTTGCTGTCCAGTACAGTATAATTTGGGAAGGTTTTTGTATAGAATATGCAAGTGTAAGGAAAAATATGCTTACATTCCAGGTAAGCCTTTGGTGATGTAGCACTTCTTCCAGGGAACACAATCTCTTCCATCCATCAGATGAAACAAATATGTGCTACCTCCACACAAAGAAAGCTTCTGCTTCATCCTAGAGAGAACACCCTGCCAGAGAGGTTTCATCTCTTTTGACCCCTTAACCCAAATTTGTGTGAACTTCATGCTTTGCAGTTCGTTTGAAAGAGTAGGAAATATGTTAGAATGCTGATTAGAAACTAGTAAAAAGTGTATATGCATGGCTATGTTATCAGTGTCAAGCAGGATATTTGGGTTGGTGTGTTCCCAAAGACTTGTATCACCATGCTGAGTTTCTAGACTAAACAGTATTATTAGATTCCTTAAAGATGGAAATTGCTTCTTACCTATTAAATATCTTTGCAAATAATTCATTTTTTCATAAAAATTATAATGCTCTTAAAGCAGAAAGTCTGCTGCACAAATTTATGTAATCCTTGAGAATAGAGCAATCCACTCTCTCTAAGTGAACTGACAGTAATAACTGTATAATTTCAGAAATCTCCACCTGCAAATGATTTTTGATAAAGAAAATATGTCTCATAGTATAGACACTCAATAGTTTGGTACTAAATGTTCCTTAAAACGCAAATGTAAAAATATGTAATATAATATAATATAATATAATATAATATAATATAATATAATATACCTATTTATTCTTTTTTTTTAATTTCAAGTCAAATCTTTCAAAAGTCAATACCTTCAAAGTCCTTCACACAAAGATGATTTCCAAAGAATCCTGAAACAGTCACATTCTTAGTCCAGTGTACACAAAGGCCATTATTTCTGCAGACATGAATACAGAGCAACAAATTAAAACAACCGACTGTCCTGTGTCAGGTGGAAAATTACTTCCTGGGAATTTTCTTCTAACTGGTATAAAAGCTTTGAACAAACTTACTAACCTCAGAAAACACCACTGTGTTTAATTACATTCTTCCACCTTCTCTGTTAAGCTCCACATAATTTTTTTTCTCTTTCTCCTCCTACTTGCCTTTTACAAAAATTGCATATCTCTTCACAACTTTGCCTACTCATTTTTACCACAAACACAGTTTTTAATAAAGTTAGTCATTAAGTACTCTATTACAGATCCAAAGAAATCATCACTTTTACCATTCATCAAGAGGCAGTTGTGTGCTGGTCTCTCATCATTATGCCCACCTTGACCTGACTATTTTTAGATTTTTTTCACTGATAAACTCCCTAAGTTAACTAAAGTTCAGTAGATTTTAAACTCCTCTTAACAAAAATATGCATCAGAATCTGTTTAGTTCCACCTTCTCTGACTTTAGACAATTCAGATTAGTTTAGACACCAGAGATGAACAGCTCTGAATAATTCCTTGAGCAATGATTTTCCAAATTGTCTGTGGTGAGGGATTACAGGCACATGCTTGCAGTTGAATCGCAAACCAGGACTTAGTGTTTGGAGCTGAAAAACTTTTTTGTCTCTGTCTTATGAATCTGAAATTGTCAGAAAACATTTTTCATAAATGGCAGAGAGTAAATGAATATCTTCTAACTTTTCCATCCCAGGATCATAGAGAAACATTTGGTAATATCCTTCATTCTCTGAGTTCTGCAGCTACTGTTTTGTAAAATGTATCAGATGATGTCCTTAACATAAAGTTTTTTAATTTTTCTTCACATCTTCAATGCAGGATCAAGTCAGTCTTTTCAAGGATGTTCATGGATTCTTTCAATTTTTTACCTCCACCTTGTAATGTGTGGAACACCACCCACATAAAGACTTACTGAAGTGATAAGACCACTAATTAGGTAGCCTGACATACAGTTCACATTCCCATATGAGCCTTGGGCAACATTACAATTACTGTGAACTCAGAGCTGAATCTGGCAGTATTTCAAGGTGGAACACTCAAGTTTTTCTGCACTGAATCTTCAGAGACTCTGAACAATTAATAATAGTGATTGCATATATAATCTGCAGCAGAGCAATGTCTTACTTTTCAGTCATCTGAAAACATCACAGAAGCTAAGAGCCACCCTACTGTATCTATGCTGTTATTTCCTGGTTGCCCTCCCTCACTGGAAATTATCAAGGCTTTAGGCCGGTGTGGGGAATCCTTCAGAGAACCATACCCTCAGTAACCATCCTTCCTGCAGCTGAGAATCCCTTGCAGCAAGAAGGGAAACCACTGGGAGCCCAACACTACCTTGCCCTTCCCTGCCCCAGCCTATAACATCCATTTGTCTCTCAAGACCTACACAAAGTCTCAGTGCCAGCTTCTCCACAGTATCCTCTAACATGGAAACCTTATAAAAAGCCAACATGGATCATGCAGTCAATTGAAATAAAGTAAGGCTGTATCTTCTATTACATCTACTGATACAGTTGAAAAAAACCCCCGAGCTTTAAAAAACACAGATTGCTTTTCAATTAAAACTGAGACTCTGTGCTTATTATAAATCTATGCAAACATTGTTTGCTGTAACCTGATAAAGGGTTTGTCTTTATGAGCATGGATCTCATATTAATTTGCTCCTAACATTCAACATTTGGAAAAATTGAGTCATTCATCTTTCAATATTTGAACTGTCCACTGTTGGTTTTTTTTTTTTTTAATTTATTTGCCTGTACTTGCACATATATGATATCTTTAAATATAAAGGTCACATTTCATGTAGTTCACATTTTCGGCTACAGAATTCTAAGCAAATTAACCTCAATTACTTTCTGGGCATGTCTTTAACTAGCACAGTATTTTCCCAAAAAGTTCTCATAATATTAGACAATGACCAGCTAACAGGAATAATTGGGAGCAGCTGTAATTTGATGAGTGATTTTTCTAATGTACTTGTTTTTAACAGATTTCAGTTAATTAAGGCAGAGGAGGATAGCTAGGAAGCTGTGATTTTGAAATGTGAGAAGTTCTGCACTATCAAATTAAAAATAAAATACAATTTGTATGTTTTCTGTAATATTTCAAAGAATAAGGTAACTATTTTTTTTTATTGATACAAACCTGAAAATCTAATATTGCGATTGTGGGAGATAGAGTTTCTGCTAAAATTAAAAAAAAAAAAATTATATTTTTGATCTGGATATAAAATCTGTGGAATGAGAGTTATCCTAAAATAGTAATTAAAACTTGTAAAGCAAATTCACCTAAACCAAAATAATCTTTATGAAAGCTAGAAGATATCCTTATGTTATGAAGAACACAAATTACTGCAAGCAATGAACATGGAAGCAGACAAGCAGACACTTCAAATGAGTCTTCAAGAGTTGCACGAAAGCCACTTCATCAAAACAATACAAACAAAATCATGATCCAATACGTGGAAGAACATGTAAAGGCAAAGAGAAGAAAACTCCTTAGCTCAAAGATCACTTCACAGGCACAAGGCACAGAACTGCAGCAGCAACTACAAGGAGCCTTGTTCCAAAACATGTGTTGATTCTCGATCACTGTCTTGGCAGTGTGGTGCCAAAAGCAGTTATAGCACTTTTAAAAAAAAAGTCTTGTGCTTTAAAATATATACTGATATTACTTAGGGTTATAAAAATACAGTCCAGGTTAGCAAAAAGTGTGAACTTAATCTGAGAGAAAATAAATTGAAAAAGATGAAACTTGCAGCAGTACTGCAGGGGCAAGTATCTATTAGTATATATTTAAATGAACACTGAAGGAAAAGGAAGCTAAAACAACTGGGGAAGAGTTTGGGGTCACTTTCTAGATGGATATTGTTCTCATCAGATTATAGAATCTAGGCAATGGAGACCAAACTTTCACCTTATTCCAAGGGAAAGGATGAGTATTGGAAGAGGTTCATCACTTTGGGAATCAAAGAACAAATAATGCCATGTTTATGTTGAACATAAACAATGCAAATCTGGGATATTTTCTGGTAATTCAGAGAGGTTTTTTGAGAGAAGAGTGAGGTTAATTTTTTCTAATGTAAGAAATACATTGCATATAAGCTCATAGCCACCCTTCAAAAAATACCACATACACCTATGTATGTTCAATTCACCTTTTAGGTGACTCTTGCACTGCTCTTCCCATTACATTCCATAGTCAACACACTGAAATTTCGAGAGATGCACACACGTGTGCGCATGCGTGTATGTTTCATCATACAGATGTTACTAAGATCCTTACAGGAAGTATTTTCATGCATGAAAGTGAAAGAAAAGCATGGCCAAAAGATCTGAACATCTATAAAAAGGACAAAAATTGTTGGGCTAAACTTACAAATATGTAAATGTTAGGGTCAAAACTCACAGAGCAAAAGACACAAGACTGAAACTATCACCTATATTCACCATTTATAGGTTTCAGTCTCTTCACATCCTGCCTAAAGTCTCAGTTCACTGATGAACATTACTCCATACAGTACATCTGAATGGGAGCATTCCTTGAATAGTTCAAGCAATCCAGATTTCTCTAAATGACTACCAAACCTTCGGAATTATTTACGTTTCCATCTGCACAATTTATCATCTCTGATTCCATATTTGCTTCCTCACATCTTTGATGAAATGCTGAAAAAACATTCTAATACGAATCTGAGCAGTACCTCCCTAGGAAACCCACCATGTGATGATGATTCACCATTGACAAGCACCTGATATCTGTCAGGCCTGTTTGAAATTATCTATTTCCAGTAAGTCACATTAATGATGATAAATCGTTTTCTTACTTTTCAATTGTTTTATCAGAAAGCATTTGTCACATTATTTCACTTGGTTTTGTTTTCAGGATAACTGGAACATCTTTTACCCTTTTGAATTACTGGTACAAATGGGGTTGGTTTTCAACTCTACAGAACTTTCCTGGTATTCAAATGTTTAAGAAGTTTAACACTAGCAGACCAGACATCTTAGCCAGACATCTTTTTGAACTCTGTACTCTAGTTATTGACATCAGCAGTGGAATCAGCTCTTTTTCTATGAGCAGGCTAGAAAGTTCTTCTGTGTTCATATGAAACTCCTGTACATCCGCCTTTCCAAACAGGGGATAGGAACAGTTGTTGAACATTTCCTGAGACATTATCTTAATTTTAGTTCTCTCCAATTTCATAATGGCCATGCCATGAGTAGAATCTCCTTTGTTCCCAATGTAATTTTAAAAAAACTGAATTTCTATTAGCCTTTCTACTGGCAGACATGGTTTTACTGCAATTTCTATTTTAGTAACGATTTTCTATGCTCTAGATTGAAGCTCATTTTTCTTTCTTCTTTGCTTTTCTTGGATTCCAAGGACTGTTTTTCTATTTCTGTTATCTTCATTGCATCACTGATAAAGGGTAAGCTTCTAAGAAAATTAGTCTCTTACCTGATACAGAATCATAACTTTGAAGATTTTCTGGTAATTTTCTAGATTTAATCAAAATCCTTACTTTCTAAGAATTCTTTCTTTAAAGAAGCCAAATTATTAAACTTCGAGTACAGTCAAACTTATCCACTATAATAACATGCAAAATATTGTTGTTCTGTGGTAAATTCATGCTACTGCATTTAATTTTAAAACCTCTAACAGTACTTGGACTTTCTTGCTCCACACATTCTCTTACTTTTGCTTTAGCAATTAACTATAGTTTTTCCCTTACATACTTTATAGTCAGATGTTTTCTATTTGTATTAAATGGTCTTTAATAGATTCCCTTTTGTGCCTGTATTTCTTAGTGCTTACGTGGAGGTCTCTATACTGCGCTAAGGTACAACATTGTCTTATGTGAATTGAAGCAGTAATTCAAGTGGAAAGCAGAGGAAAAGAGGTTGTGTGCTGAACCCAGCAGAAATTCTCAAAAGTGTCTATTACTGAAAGTTCTGTTATGATACCACAGCTTTCAGGCATGGATGACTAAAATTCAGCATCAGAATAAAGGATGTAAAATAATCCACACAGCAACGAGATGATTTTCTTGGAGGCACTGATCAGTAACAGAGGGGTTTTATTTTTCCAGGTGCCTAAATATGGTCTATGCTTATTTTAAAAAATAATATATTAAAAATTGTAAGCAGACATTATTAAGGCATTCACTTCAAGACTCTAAAATTTGACACAGGCTTGTAAATATTTCATGTTGTTTTCCAAGGGAAAATTAAAATTCATCATGTTGATGGACTGAAAATCCCACATCATCCCACACATTGTCCCACATCCTTCTCAAAAGCATTGACTTCGGCAGGTTTTGACCTCAGCTCTAATGATTTTTGTTCCTTAATGGAGAGAGAATTTACTTTCATGCAGTGCTGAAGAAACTTTAAGCGGAAAAGTGTCTTTACTGAGAAAAGAGGTAGATATGGTTTTAGTTGGGTAATGCCCCTTCCTTACATCTGTGGGGTGGAGGTAGCTGTTCCATATTTCAAAACACATTTTCAGTACAGTGGAGGAAGCTTTATCACAGCTTTCATCCATCCAATGGTTGTTATTAATTTTAAATACAACTTTAGTAACAAAATTTGTGCAGAATAGTAACTCACAAGAACTATGTTCCTTCTTAGCCAGAGAAAAGCAAGAAAAAAATCTGTGGTGTCACTTCACAGACTGCAAAACTGATTTAAAACAAGTATGAGACTCAGACACCCTATTAACAGATCTTCTACAAAAACAGAATATACTGATGTTCATTACAATTTTATTTCTCATTTCCATTTTTAAAGCATCTTTCTGAGAGCTCATACCGAGGTAAGAGATTGTTCATCCTTTGCGGTGCAGAGTATTTATTCTTTCTTCACCTTTTGGTCTATGCCAAAAATTATAATCTCATGGAACTTCAATTGTTATTTTTCTTTTAATAAAAGTGTGCACAGTTTTCTTCTTACTTGTTTAATAAAAACTTAATGACCTAATAGAAGGTATGGTGAAGGCCCCACACATACTTGTTCTCACCTGCTTGAATCCAGCTATCAATTAGATCTCAAAGAAACAGCACGACTTTGGCAAGTGTAACACACAATTAAACTGTATGATCTTGTTTAATGCTTCTCTGCTCTTGCAGAGTCATATTTTATTTCAATTAGTTATTTAGATTTATAAATAAATGGCATGTCTTCTCCTCTCACACCAGGTGATCAGGTAAACAAAATTTAAGCTTAATTATGCTGTGCTTTCCTCTGTCTGCCAACTCTTTTAATCATTCCCATTCCAAACTCTATTGCTATGAGATGTGGGTAACAAGAGAAATTTGTTTTGTTGTCATATTTTCTAGACATTTTTTCATCATTGAGTTATAGATCCTTGTAAGCATTAGAAAGATTGCAGCTATTGAAAAAAAGGCTGACTTCATGCTGAGAATCACCAAAAATTATAAACTTCTGTACTTCACATTTTAAAAATCATTATACAAATTCTACTTACGTCATTTGATGTCAAAGAAGGGCGAAATCCATGCTGCGGTTTAGTAGAATATGGTTAAAATGTCAATTAACTGAGAGATACAAACTCACAACAAACCAGACTTTTATAGTTCCTCTGTTCATGAAACTGCTTATTTAAGCACAGTCAACTGACATTTACACAGATTGTGAATTATTATTGCTCTTGATGCAGAACTTGCTTGCTTGCTTGCCTTATCTCAGAAACAACAAAACAGAGATATACTTATCCCAGGAAAACTCATCCAGAAACAATCCAACTTCTTTCGTGTGATACAAAGGCTAAGGCTGTAAACTCAGCAACCCTAATTTGGTCCTGGAGAATAATCTCAGTGCCTAGGATTGCATTTTGAAGTACCCCAGTTCCAGAAGAGCTTTAGATGGGCACAGCAGCATGTGAATGGCAAGATATGAGCAGTTTTAAACCCAGCACCAAAGTTACCCAGGGATATGATCAAAAGCCATCCAATGTACCTGGAAAAGCCAATATTGACCTTTGGAGTTTAACAAGATTTATAGAGCCCAAAGGATGTTCCAAGTAACTACGAAAAAATTTTCCTTGTCAGACAGATTCACAATATTCATAACATTGAGATTTTTACACTAGCCTAGAGCTTCCCAGCCACATTTTTTCAGAATAATCCAGAGATTGACAATGGCCAAAATGCCAAAAATAGCAAAGTCCATTACTATGTTTGTTGCTAAATACATATATTAAAGTTACAAGTAGTGATGCATATTTGTCAAAACTATCCACTATTTATTTCTATTCTGTATTTATAATGAAGCAGAAGGAGATGTTACATCCCATATGATGTTAAGGATGCAGTAAAATTTACCATCTGTTGACAAAGAAAGATGTGAAGGAGCATTTGCTAAAATTAATTATTGCAGTTAAAGCTGAACATCTTATATCCAAGGTCCCCACAGTAACTAGCTGAGAAGCTCACTGGAATAGTCTGGGGTTATTCTAAGGACTAGGATACTCTTCTAATGTCAGACATGGGCAAGTTAAAGGGTGAATCAGGGATTGCAGGCTGCTTCCTGTGGCACAGAAGGGCTCCCATGCCTATCTCTACAACAGCTCCCATTTTCAGGAGTGTGTGAGCAGGGGTTTGTGGTATGGACTGTCCCCCAAAATATTGTGCATGGACTTGTGATGACAACAATCGGGAGGGAGAGTGATCTGAATGAGGGGTTGGGGTCACTTTAGCCCGTGGTAAATCCTCACTAGACAATTTTAAAAAGAACTGGAGAACAGTAATGCTGTTCTGGCATTCATGTAGTATTTAATTTATCAAAACTCATACTTCACGGATTCAGTGAGTCCCTTAATCACATTAGGAAAAAATCCCTTCATTTTCTCAGCAACACAGAGCTGAGAGATGCATTCAGAAGGAGAGCTTTTTTTAGGACTTAGGATATTGGTCAACAGAGAAGTTTACCTAGAGAAGTCAACAGGACAGGTCGATCAGCTTTCTCTGCTGCTGTACAGACCACTTTCTTACCAAGTATGAATGTTCAGCACACAGGATTATATCTCTATCACTAGATTTGGAAAGTGTAAACTGCTGCTGCTGTTTGCAACAGATCAGCCAGGACAACCAACATGCCACTGTTTAGCCTCCTGATGTTTGGAATGATTTTCACTAACTGAAGTATTTGGATTATAGGGGAGATAAGTATGTGACACAACAGCCTTTGACACACAGAAAGTCACACTAGTTGATTAAATGAAATTCTTTGGCAAGCAGATCTGCTGAAAACTCTGACTTGCATATTTCCTACTTAAAGGAACAGACACAGACTTGACCCAGCTGGGATGCATTCCTGGGCTCAGATGAAGAATGAGTGTTCCTGGAACGAATTTCACAGACCACTAGATCATAACAGCAGATATTCAAGAGAAAATCTAATTCAACAGAGAAGCTTTATTCTGTATAGTAAGCATATTAAGAAGAATTCATCTGTCTAAAAATAGGTAAAAATTTTAGATGCTGTAGAAGTTGGAGTTATCCACAGTTGACTGGCTGGTAGACTCATCATGTTCTGTAGTTGCAGCCAGAAGCAATAGAGAATTTAAAATAAAAAATGTGTTCGGACACATGAATATCAATAGTTATCTAAAGTCCTTTTAATAGTCATAAACTATTTGAGCTTTTAAATCTTCCTGGTTTTTGGCAGGAAAGAGATGGGATTTTCTGCATGCTAGAAATAGAAAAGGTGTAAATATCCTCAACATCAGTTTTTATTTCCCTTACTTTGGAGTTTCATATTGAAAATCAAAAGGCTAAATTTAGAAGGTGAAACCCATGCACTGAAAAACTGCAATGGGCTGCCTAAATTAATTCAATTAGCTGGGGAATAGGCCTGGTTTAAAATATTGAGATAAATCAATCAGACATCAAAGGACATAGAATTAAACTGGACTGATACAGTTAAAACAAAAAATCAAACATTTTCGGGGGGTTCTTGGCATGGATTTATTTCTGTTCATAGAGCCAAAATTGCCATGAAAATGTGGTGATGCCATACTAATAGGCTGGATTAGATCAAAAGAAAGCAATGCCTTTCTTTTCAAGGATATAATGTGTCCTACAAGTAATCATTCTCCGCTGCTCCTGAAAGTTTAGAGTACTGAGTTAGTCACAAGGCAACAAAAGGAACCCTCCAGAAGTAAGTTATGATCCCTCTGTTTTTCTGATTAGCTACTCTAAGAAATTGCCCTGAGAAATGCAATTACTGCATATGACAGAGGAAGAGCACAGTAGGATAAACACTGAGTGCGACAGAACCGGAAGGTTTAGTTAACATTGGTCATAATCAGTAACAAAACTGAGGCCCAACGTGCAGGTCCTGTCGTGCTGCTGCAGGAGACATAGAGTATAACTGTGTAGGGGGTCAATAAAGAAGGAAGACATAAGGAAGCCCATGTATCAGTATCTGTATCTGTATCTGTATCTGTACCTGCATCTGTATCTTGTTCCTTCCCTTCCACTTAACAGGGAAGAGCACAGATAAGTAAGTCAAGCCTGACAAGTCATCAAGCAGACCATTAGCCACTTTTCCACAGCTTTGTCTGCTGGTTTGTGAGCAGGTAGGGAAAGGGCACTTTATTTCCCCTTGTGCTTCCATTCCTCATATCTCTCCCTCTCAGATTTTCTGCATAGCAAAGGAGGTTTTCTACCTCTCTGGAGCTTTTAAAAGAGACTTCCTTCCTTCTTTGGTATATTTGGATTCTGGAGGAGAGAATTGTTCCTCCTGTTAATTTTCTTTCTCCCCTTTCTGCTCTCTGCCTTTAATGTTGCTTCCACCAAGACCCATGGGCTTTTTGGGGTTTCCTTGAGGTTTCTGTAGTGCTTCCAGCCCAAAGACCAAGCAGTATCTTTGTAATCTGTGCCTCATAATTGCATAAATAGCAGTTTTAACCTGCCAATGCAAACACGGTGATCCTGTTGATTCGCATGGTCCATATTAGCATATCATATATAACACAAATAGAGCTAGTATAAAATCATTTGTCCTAGCCACTGTATACATTAGCATATTAACATTCTTCTTTATTTTTTTATTTTCTGAAAACAAAGTATTCGTCAAAGCAAAAATAACAGTCATCAAAATTGTGATTATGGAAAATAGTTTTGCACCTGATATGGCTAACTTTTCCATTAAAATATTAATTAGGAAATGATAGAAGTAAAATTTCAGGTATGTTTTTAATACTTAATTTATACATTTCACATCCCCTAAATCATAGTTTACTTTGTAAATATTTGCTAATCTAACAAAACATGTACTACCAGCCAGGTCATAACTCATGCAGATAGCAAAGAGGACTTAGTGCCATTTTATGATGTGACTTCTCCATTTAATTAACTTCATTAAACTATTAATATCAGACTTTTTTCTCTAGCTCTCATGTTTTTGCTTGTGTGAATAAAAAGCTCTGTGTACCATTCAGCCAGCACAGGTTGGCTTCCTCCCTCTCTCATAGCAACAAAATCCTGGCTACCTCTGAAGTGGGTATGTTAAATGGGAGGGATTTCACATCATGTCTTGTCTCTCTAGCTCACATGCACAAAATGTCACAGTTCTGCTCAGAAGGTGTTTTTCAGCAACCATTTTGTGGGTGATATTAATCAATTTGCTATTGATGACCATATCTATGCAGTAACAAAAATATATTAATAACATAACTAGTCTGTTTCAAGATGTATTGTATAGATGGACATTCTTTTCCTAATTTTTTAATTTTAAGCCATGATTAAAGAGCATGAACATTTACAAATCTACTTGCTATTCTTGTTTAAATAAGAAAGCCACATTCTTCTCTGTATGCTTCACTTAGAAAAATACTTGTGGTTAGCAATCTCTTGCACCAATACATTAAACATTTATGTTGAATATTGTAGCCAATTTTTTTCTCACATATTTTATACTTTTTGCTAACACAGGGTTCAATCCTGGTCCAGTCCTGTAACCCTGATTCAAATGACTTCATGGGAAAAATATCACTAATTTCAGTAAATCTATTTGCATTTGTGCTGTTTAATATCCCGTCAGCTTGCCAAATCAGACCATTAGCAAAGATAGACAAATGTATTCAGCCATATGCATCTTGCATGTCCCTGTTTCTAAATAAATGAGCTTATCCTGCAGTATAAACAGCACTTACTTTTCTCAAAACTTTAAAGTAATGAACATGGTCAAGATTAATCTCTTTATTATGACATCTGCTATTTTTTCATTATCTATTACTAAATTTTCTTGCATGCCCTACAATTAGAGAATGCTTTGTTGCTTATTTCAGCGGTAAAAAGGATTGTTTCTACAAGGCACAAATGAAACATCTCTGGACCAGTTCAATGAACTTCTAAGCTCCTTTCACTTCTAATGAAGCACCATTACTTAGCAATCATAGAGCATTTGCTAGCCCTCAGTAGCTCTTGCTCCATGACACTATTTATGACAGCAGAACTAAAAGTGAATGTAAGCATCTGCAGAGTGAAAGCTTTGACAAGAGGTTCTGTGAAGAGTATTGCTAATACAACACTTTACTATACAGAGCAAAGGCAGGCAGTGTGGTGCTCTGCTGACCAAGCTGTAATTTTAATAAATAGAAGAATAATTGAAGTTAGAGGGATTTTTGATCTAATGGTAAAAGGGGAAACTAAATACATTACCAGTTTGGTGTAGTAATACTGCCTAAATCCATTTATCCCCATTTACACTCACCCACATTACTGTAGTGATTTTTCTCTCCTTTTATCTAAGTCAAAATTCTGTTTTGATAGTCTTGTTGGAAGGGAAATATGAGAAACAGAAGGTCTGTGGCAGCTGAAGAGAAAAGGAAAGATCAGGACCTTCAGTGTGACTGCAGCGTGCATTGCCTGAATTTTCCTTTCCATCTCCTTGGACAAATAAGAGTGCTTCTAGTCTAGGTTACCATAGTTTCTGGTTTCCTTAGTAACCCTTTTGAGAGCATTCATGTGTTTGTGTCAGTAGGCAAAAGTGTGAGGGGATCTAAAATGGAGTAACATCATCTCCAAATTTGGAGTGAAAAAATTCCAAATTTTCTCCTCAACCAACAAAAGAAAACAAAACTTAAACCAAGCAAATTCTCACTGGGAATCAAGAAAAATAACTGTGACCAGGTATGATTTAAATCATGATGTGATGAAAGGATGAGTTTTTTCTCAAGTCAGAAGGATCTTCAGGGTAAATCTGGAATTCAAAAGCATGAAATGCAGTTACTGCTCTTGGGATAGGAATTTGGAGTTATGAACTGTCACTTGCAAGGTTGTTTCCTTTCTAGAGTTTTGTTGCATGGTAGTTACAAAGAAAGCAGCTTCCCATTTGAGGCATAATGTTAGCAAACAAAAACAAGGCCAGTAAGACTTATGTGTTAGTATTTTTTTGTAAATATAATGGAAATGCTGTAATAAGAATATAACCGGTAATATTTTGTACAGCATTTCCTCCACCCTTCATGCAATAGACACTAAGTAGCAAAATAGTGTGCTTTATGAGCTAATGGCTTGATCTTGCTTTTTTTCTTAATCTGCAATATTTGATATGGTACTCAAATACTTGAGAGTTTAAATTTCTATTTAAATATAGAAATTTATTTATGTTTAAAGAAGACTACTTTTTACTAGTAGCCTTCAGTGATCTTTATTATTGTACATCTGTCCTGAAACTTTTCAGTAGATTTGTTCTATTGCTCTTGCTCTTGAAGAGCCGTTCTGTGTTTGGAAGCTGTGCAGATACCGAAGTAAGGCAGGTCTTAGCTAAGCAGGATAAATAATGAATAATGAATATAAGAAAATAGATTTTTACTGTGAGGGTGGTTCAACAGTGGAACAGATTGCCCAGAGAGGCTTCAGGTTTTCCATCCTTGGAGATATTCATAACCCAACTGGCCTCAGAGTGGGGCAACCTGCTCTGAGGAAGTGAGTTGCCTTAGATCTCCTGAAGTCCTTTCCAATTTCTGCTCTTCTGTGACCCCAAGATTCTGTGAAGCGTGCAATGACTGGGAAACTGCCTAAATGCATATTACTGAGAGATCTAGGAAAGTCTGTGTTTCATGTAAGGAAACACAGGCTGCTTCACAAATTTAATACTTTTCTAAGATAATTTATAGTATTCGAGAGCTTAAAGTATAAGTGACTTTGAGGGTATAGAAAGAAAGAGAAAGAGAAAAAGAGAAAGAGAAAGAGAAAGAGAAAGAGAAAGAGAAAGAGAAAGAGAAAGAGAAAAAAAGAAAAAGAAAAAGAAAAAGAAAAAGAAAAAGAAAAAGAAAAAAAGAAAAGAGAGAGAAAGAAAAAGAAAGGAAGGAAAAGAGTAACTATGGCACTGGTATTAAGTAGGTCAAATGTCCTAAAAACAAGTTTGGCAATTATAGGTTTTTGCATCATAGGGATTTGGGAAATTTAGCAAAATTTGAAGCTAGAGTTGGAAGGATTTCATTTTTATATGAAAGAAAGGTACAGCTCTTGTCACATACAAATGGGAGAAATATAGAAACCAAATACATAGATAAGAGTGATAGGGAATATAGAATGCTGTTAGAAAGACAAGAGCATAAACATTTATCATTTTTTTTGTTCATATTTTCCATTCTTGTCCCTAAACTGTCATTCCCTTGTGCTGTTGATGGCTTGCTGTGTTTTTGAAGGCAGTCATGGCAATGCTGCTGATAATGTTTTTCTAATTCTTTGCTCCTGTGCCAATGTTTTTTAACTTATAGTAACAGATTGCAAAATACATGTGTTGATATTTGTCTAACTGATTTTCTAAAACAAAAATAAAAAATAATTACATAGGTCAGCAATGAATGGTTTAGGTTTTTCCTATGAGTTTCTTTAGTTTGAAAGGAAATTGAAGTTTTCATATATTGTACATGAAAGAAGCATCACTAACAGTCTCATTCTATATACAATACATTACATATATATCTTTAATCAGATAACTAGTTTCAGTGGGTGGCTCCTAATGAGCTATTTGCTGCGCTTCAGAGGTGGTTTATTGATTTGCTTTCCATTAATTACCAGTAGGAGCTCTGCCCTTTGGTAGATACTGGCCAGTTTATTTTCTCCTGTGGCCAGTTTATTGTCCTTAAACTATCTATGACCCAACCTTTGTTCAGTGTTTCATTTCCTTGGATCTGTCAGAATATTTACTTCAGCACAAAGAGGAGAATCAGAACAGTAATGTTTTGTGCCTGTTTTGTATCTATTATTCCCATCAAGAAACAGTCAGGACCTTTTCCTTCAGATAAATACCACTAAAAACACATGGGATTATAAAGCACCACTTAAAGGTTTGACTCAAACCTCAGTAAAATCAGTGGGAATCTTTCTATTTAATTTCATACATTTCAGATCAGATTCTGAATTGCTCTGGCTTTATATTAGAGTCAAAAACATCTCTCTCTTCTAAGAGGCTGAAGTGACTCCCTAGTGACTTCTAATGCTGTTTTTGAAAATTAGAAAATGGTCAAGAGGAGACTGCATAATAACAAAGGAACAATTGAAAATACCATTGCCACACTCTACTTCTTAGTTGCTGACCACAGAATTTAAGATTCAGCTCAACTGAAAAAAACCCCAAAATCCAAAGCAAAAAATTTACAGGGAGGACTCTAGCTTGTATGTGTCCAGTTTTCTGGTAGAATTTCCCTCCTCACACTTAAAAAAGTATGGACTGTAGGGGATACTTATAATTTGGGCATAATTTTTGGTTTGCAGACCGAAAATGCTCATGTATTAAGTAGAATTCTTTCAACATAAAATAGTAGTATAACACATTAGTGCTACAAGTAAGACTAATATTTTTAGAAAGATACATATTACTGCATATTAATAAATTGTCTTCTTGGTAAAGTAGATGCCTTCCAGATGTTGATGTTTAATATTCAATAAGAAGAAGCAAACAAGTGCTACTGTTTTCTTTCATCTTCTCATTCCTTCTTTTACTGCTGCATTTAAGCCATATGAAAAAAGTAATGAGCATTCTTATAATAGATAAAAAAATGACTGAAGTTCAGTTCACTTACTAGCAACTAGCTGTCATAATAAAAATAAGCCTCTTCTAACCCAGCAGCATGCATAAATGTGATAGTAAGAAGTCATGAATTGGATCACATACTCATTACAATGCTATATATTGTACTTATCACAATCACAAAATCATATATGAAGTACCCAGTGCAGTATGTTATTAAAATACCTTTCTTATATAGTAAGGTTATACTTCAAGTATTTTTATTAAAATTCATTTCCATAAAATCTGCAATCAAATGTCTCAGAGGATTAGCAGATCGATGCCTATACTTGCAGTTTCAGGTATGTGGTTCAAGTGTCAAAATGTTGTAGTTGTCATATTGTTTCCATCTGATAGTGTTTAATAGGTCACATAATACAGGTCACAATTTACTTTCTTGCAGCAAGTGATGTGTCCCCCCACCCCAATAAAAAGAGACATTAATGGGCACACTGGGTGACAATCTCAACATAAAGCTTGAGTGACAGAGGCTTAAATAATCTCTGAATGTACAGGGTGCTACCCTAAAACAGAGTTTAGGTAAAATGATACAGGAGACTTTTCATTAACACTGCCTGGTATTGAAATTTAATCACAAAGATATTACATTGCAATGAAAAAGAGCTTAGGAGACAGTGGGTTTTTATACATGGCTACTTTTAACAGTTATTCTTGAGTGCTAGGTACCAGTACAGGGATAATCTGCAACTATGGAATTAAAACAGCAAGGCTGTATGATACTGCTTTCAGCAGAGGCTGTCTGGAAAGATTGTTGGAGAACCAGTCAAAAAGGTGTCTCATTCTGATTAGACTACTTTTTTCTATTAACTTTGTACTTTGTTCAGGTTCACAGGCAAAGAAAGAAATTCATGTTCCTTATTTTGACCCCCAGTAACCCACTGGCTTTGTGTACTTTTCTTTTAGAAGGAGAAGCACTGAATTTCTAAGGTACTATTAAATAGATACATTGTCACTAACGCTATGAAAACCCCTACTCTTATACAGTTAATTAGTCTTGTTACATTAATTGAAAACCATTCAGAACTCAGAAGTGAATGGAGGGCGCTCTGGGAGAGCAGCCAAGCGGGGTTTCGGAGAGCGGCACACAATGGACGCGCCTCTCCACAGCCCGCGGCACGCAGGGGACGGAGCCTGCACCGGGCACTGGATCCGGCTGTGCTCCTATTCAAAAGTGCTGCTGAGGAGCCACGTATTTATTTCAAGTAATCACATTTCGTAGTGGTTATCATAATGAAAAAGGTGGAAAGGGAAAGCCTTTTAAAGACTTTCAGCAATTAAGAAGCAAGGAAGGTATCTTTTTGCACTGACCATACTGAGTCATTGATAATGGCTAATAGCTCTTCAGGAAATTGCTGTGCCCTCTTGCACATGTTTGCAATCCTCAGAACACAGTTTTGTCTGTTTGGGTTTTGGGGTTTTTTTCTGTTATTCTTGGTTTTGTTCTTTGATAAACAGAATGTTAATAATGATAGATAGTAAATAAAAAAGGTAGATCAAATATTCTGTTTACACATAGAAACGGAACTCTGCAGTGCAGCAAATAGAAAAAAAAACAGGACTAGGATGAAAACATTTCTAAGAGCTGGATGACTCAATGTGAAGACATGTTTGCTCAGCCCTTTCTGAGCTCCCACTCTAGAAGAAAACATAAAATACAGTAACAAAGTGCCTTATGACGGATTTCTCTTACTGAAAGGCAAAAACATAGAAAACCAGAAAATTAGGAATAATATGTACACTTGTACTCCAGTTTCTGGAAAACTGAATTACAGTACACTTGTCTTCAGGAATATAAATGTTTTTGTAGTGGGCTACCCTTGGCCATAGACCAAACTCCCACCCAGCAGCTTTGTCACTCCCCTTTCAACAGGCCAGGGGGTGAAAATAAGACAGAAATATTCCTGTTCTAGCAGTAAGGAAGATTGCTTAACAGTTTGCATCATGGGCAAAAAGGACCTGACTTGGGAAAAATCAATTTAATTTAATACCAATTAAAATAGATTTGAGTAGAGAAACAAAGACAAAAATTGAAACAACCATCCCGTCTTTCTTAAATGTGTTTATCTAGAGGCTCCCTATTCGTGGCTAAGGGACTCAGCTGTGCTCTGCTATGAGCCTGTTGGAGAGGGATGGGATGGGCTGTGTCCTCCTCACAGAGGCACTTCATCAAGCAAACCCAAAATAGCACTTGGCCCAGAAACAAGACTAAATTTAATTATGAAAGAACATTGTTCTTCATAAGGAAAGCCTCTTGTGTTACCTTTAGAGGAAATAACAGAATGCTCTTGGTGTCTTCAGCCTGGAGGAGGAGACTGAGGGGACACCTCATTAGAGTTACAACTTCCTTATGAGGGGAAGAGCAGATGAGGGGCAGGCACCGATCTCTTCGCTCCAGTAATGGGACCCAAGGGAATGGCATGGAGCTGAGTCAGGGGAGGTTTAAGTTAGATGTTAGGAAATTCTTCACCTGGAGGGCAGTTGGGCATTGGAAAAGGCTCTCCAGGGAAGTGGTCACAGCACAAAATCTGACAAGAGTTCAAGAGGTGTTTGGACAATGCACATGGTGTGATCCTTGGAGCTGTCCTGTGCAGGGCTGAGTTGGACTTTGATGATCCTTGTGGGTCCCTTCCAACTCAGGATAGTCCATTATTCTATGATTTATAAAGATTTGTATGAAATTTTTTATATTCTTATGATATAAGCTGATCCAAATTAAATCCAATTGTAGATTGAAAGTAAGTAGTAGCATTTGATTTTCTGACAAATACATAGCTCTTCAAAAAGGCAGATCATTTGCTTTCTGGAGTATGTTGACAAACTGATGAAAAAGATTCAACTCTTTCAGGAAATAATGCTTTGAAACACAGAAAGGTGTTGATCGTCTTATAGAAAAGATATGCACCTGAAGGCTCTCTTCTTTCTACTGTACTGTGGTCGGACCACTAAAGGTATCTTTATTAAAAATACTGCCTTTTAAAACCACTGCACAGTTCATTCCCATGTCCTGAATACCATCAGGTTTGTAAGATATTTAAATCATTACTGTCATTAAATGCTGTAATTCATAGCTATAGAATATTTTTTCCTGTTTTCCTCTCCTTTTTCCTCCCATATGTATATTGTAAATTACCCTCATTCCAGATACTTTATTAGAACCATCCTTATTCAGCCATGTGCATTGTCTTTGACTTTTTCCTACTGTGACATTTTTTTTCTTTTTTAACTAAAGATCTTTTTGTGACCTGAGCTCTTTTTCCAATAATATTAAAAAAAACAGGATCAGGGCATGCATTTTTCAAAAATTGATGCTTGAATTATTAAACACATCTCTATTCCCATGCACAGTGACAGTCAAGTAGAAAATGGAAGCTGTCTATAATTTAATCATAGTACATACAATAATAATTAGTTGTCATTAGGACGCTGATTTTCACTGTGATGTACAAATAGAGAAATGCTGAATTCACAGAGTTGGGGTGTTGTGTGACTTGCAGTGCAGGACTGGGTAATTTTTTGTGCAAAGCTGCACTTTTTATTTTTTTCTAATGTTTATTTCTGGTAATGTTATGTCACTCTAAACTTTTAATTGCACACAGTGAATACATGACACTAACAGGTCTTACAACTTAAAGAATCCATAGCTTACAAATAATTTATTTTTAATGCAACCCATAATGGTGGGCATATTCTAGGAAAGGAATCAGAGACCATGTTCTTTTTTCTAAGTTATTCCTGTTTAAATTGTGTGCTCGTGCTACTATTTTGAAATTAAATGCCACAGTCTCATCTCTCTAACGATAGAAATTTGTTGATTATTACAGATCTTTAAACAGCACCCAGGCACATATTGAAACAGATTGATAATGCCAACTGGATACAAAGTGGGAGTGTTAAATTCTGCTACCAGTTTCAGATGCTTTGAAACACTTCAGGAGTAGAGTTCTGGTGGCTCCAGCATGAAGACTGTGCTAAGCACTGTACATATACATAACACAAGGTGCCTATCTCCACCAGCTGACATCCAATGCAGGAAAAGAGTCATGTTGACCAGATCAATACTCAAGTGACACAGGGCAAAGGTCGTAAACACAATGATATGAAGATATGAAAAATTCAAAGTCCAATTATCACAGCTGTGCAACTGAAGGACTGGCAGGAAAGATGTCCATAGTCTGTTGAAGGACAAGTGAAAGCCTGCTTGTAGTAGTGTGTGGATGCAGCCTGGAAAATGCCAGAAATAGATTTCAAACATATATAGCTTGTACTGAACATGTGGTGCTACTAATGACTACATTTTGTGTACATGTTTTGCATGTTAACAAATTAATTAACCAATGTTAGAGGCACATGGTGAAAATGATAGCCTATAGGGTTTTGTTTAAGGAACTGATTAGACATCTGTGAAGGAGAGGTGTAAGCTTGATTCAAGCTGCTGGACAACAGACACTGTGATGCTGGTGATGATTAAGCAGCAAAGCACTCAATGCTTTTCAGCGGCTCTACAGCCCTAATTAAGAAACCCAGGAGGTGAACCAGGAGCTGCTTCAGTCTGTCTTTGTGGCTGGGCAATGTCAAGCAGATCTGGTTCGTATGAAAGTTAGGATTCAAGGCAGACACTGGGACAGTGAGAAGTACTCTGGAAGAGTCCATGAGCTCTGCAGCACCTGGCAGGTCAGGGTACTTAGCCACCCACCACCAAACACACGGAATCTCTATAAGAAAAACCTTGATGTTCTATATGGCATGTTTTGGGGTGTTGGAGCCTTTATTTTTCATGGTTTTCACAATCAATAGAGTGCCCAAACCTGCACATTGCAAGTGGCCACCAGTTCCCAAAGAAATTAAGAGGTGCTACTTTTCAGGCTAGCAGAGTTTATCCTCTCAGCTGAAGAACCCTATTCAAGACTATCCGGAAAAACTATGAAAAACCCTGTCAGATTCAAGACTGCACCCCACTGCTAGTATACAGATCACACAACAATGCTTGCACAGGAGCTTAATTGCTGACAATCTCACAGCCATTTTGCCACAAATCGCAAACTTTCAGTACAAAAGGATTTTGTGAGGCATTAGCTCGCAAACTGATGCCATGAAATGAGACTTGCAGCTTTCATGTAATGGAAATAATGATTGCGGGGTGTCATAGTTGCAAGTATATTCTTGAATGCATGAGTTGGCCACACCCTGTGGGTTTAGAAACCAAAACATAAACCAGTTATCTACAGACCTGCCTACCCTAGTGCCAATGTCATACACCTGACCACCTTTTTCTCTCCCTTACTAGACAAAACTTTGGTCTGAATTCTTAATAGCACCTTGATCCAGCCCTAAAATAACGAATTCATTACTAGTCAGACTAAACCCACCAAGTCCAGTTTCTAGAAGGAACCAGCACATTCCGCTCAAGTCTGTTACAAGATAGGATCTTGTCCAAAGTAAAGCAGAGAAATTATTCCATGCCTACTCCTTTTTTATTTAATGTATTTTCCACAGTATTCATCTACTAAATTATAGATTTAAGCCATGCTACCACAAATTTTTTTTAAAGTTACAATTTTTTTCAATTTGCTTTCTTTCTTCTATTATACTTATAAGGGCCATTTAATTCTTTTGGTAACACAGAACTTTTGAACTACCTTTAGTAACAACATGGATAAAAACTCGAGCTCTGCACCACCCCAGGCTTTCTCTGCTGATGAAAGAATATTTGCTAGTCAAAAGACAAATTTCCAAGCATTTCACTTCTGAAAAAAACAAACATTTCAGGTTATGGTATCAAGAAAAAGCCCCTTCTCTTTCATGTAAAAATTTGGTTTTACACCTGTCATACAGGACAAAATATAGCCTGATTCTGTGCTCCACCACCATCTATTGCCAGTTTCTAAGCACAGCAAAAGTGGTTCTATGCAAATTCCAGCTGCTAATGGCACTCATTTTTATGTTCAAAAGTGCTTTACTGCTTTATGTAGATGTTTAATTTCTACTTGTAGTTACTTAAAGTATATTTAGACATCAGATGGCACTTGTCTAAATTTTAGATAGTATACTTAGTCTGTGCACCTATAAAGGTTCTTAAGAATAAGGTATGGCCAACTACTCCCAGAAAATGTTACTTCATGCTAATCAGCACAATATGAAAACACCTAACTCATTGCTTAAATTCCTAGCCTGCCTATATCTGGTCCTTACAGATTACATCTTCTCAAATAGAATTAGAATTACAGCTTTCTTATTACCTACTTCTACAAGCATATGGGGTGTTCTGGAAGCAGGTTAAGGGAAGCATGCCTTCCGATGTTTGGGATAAGACTCTTGCTCACAATCTGTGCGTGCAAACACTTTCAGGCCAGGCACAAAAATAAATCCATAAGCAAAGACTACTCTGCACATGAAGAGGTAACTTTTTCCATAGTCACTGGAAACTGAACACACTATGTGATAAGTTCAGCAGAACAACCCTCCAGTGAGTGCCAGAGAATGGCAGCAACAGAGGAGAACATGTGTGAATTCAATATGCTAAACCACAACAGACCACTAACACAATATTTAAGGGCACCTCATCTCACTGTTCACTGAGGGAAAGGAATCATCCCTTTCATACCCTTAGTCTGAAACCAGGAATATTATAAACTCATGAAAGGTTTGAATTCCTAGTTCAGTAATCCAGATCATCTTGGTTCAGCTTAGATGTTCCCTGTGTGGAGCATTTTCACTGAAACTCCCACCCTGTCTAGATGTTGCCGAATCACATCTTTTCAGACCCAGCCTGCATAACTTTGCAGACATACCTCAGTACCGGTTCTTTGCTTTCTGTCTAAAAAGTTTGGGCCAGGTGGAAAAGTCCAGCTGTTGTTTTGTTCATAGAAAAAGAGGATAGAAGAAAAGTTGTCACTTCTACATTCCATGATAAACACCTTATTTTTTGGTTTCCAGTTGTCTGTAGTAAGACTTTGCAACACCTTGAATAGTCAATGACCTCTCAGAGAGCTTTTGTTACTCTGTAGATGCTGAACCAGAAAAACTTTTATAGTTATTCCAAGTTCACGCTTGTGTTAAAGAGTGTCCTCACACCCTTCTGGAGCACAGTGTTTTCTCCAATACTGTATTCAGTGCAAGGAAGAGTATTTGGAAATCCAGTATGAACATCTGATACCTTATAATCTGTATTTTCTACAAATTAACAATCAACAGCTAAAACATATGGCAATTCAAAGTCAAAATGTTGATCAATATTTTGGAATACTGATTAATCCTTTTCTTCAGTGATGTGGAATCCACTAGTGCAAAATAACAGCTTTGACACCTCATAGAACACGCACCTTTTTCATCCTGCCTAAAAGGAAATAGGCAGAGCAAAGAGGACAAATGGTAGAAGCCTAGGAATCTAAAAGAAAATTCAGGAAAAAAATCAGGTTTAAAAGCTGGTTGATTGTACTTTATCTTCAGGAGCCCAACTTGAAAGCAGCCAAGTGTTTTTGATTTTTGAGAAGCCCCAAACTCACTTTCCAAAGACTAGCTTTGTAGGACAAAGCATATTGGGACTTCCTTGTCCATTCAAATTCCTTTGAAAAGTATCAGCTAAAGTTGGTTTGAGTTTTCCTAGCTCTTCAACTAAGTTGACAAGTTGTCAGTTGCTCTTCTGAAGAGATACATAGGAAGATTTGAGACTGACTTTTCTTGAAAGCCAAATCAGGGTCCAGCAATGAATTATATAAAACTGTTAATCTAGAGCTTGTATAACTAGCATGTAACTATTAACTTGTGTAACATGTAGAACAGTTACATCATCCTATTTTGCATCTGCCCTTTTCTATTTTATACAATTACAGACAGTGGCATGAAAAGACCATCAAACAGGTACAGGACAAGTAATAATAAAAGGTTTTATAACCATGATTCTGGGAAGAGTATGTTCCTCACAAAGAAGTTACACAACTCATTCTTAGAAGCGACAATAAAACCTTTATTCCTCTCCTTTCTCACCCTTTCCCATCCACACATAGAGACACACATTTTTATGCGATCTGTGGGAAAATCTTACTTTACTACATTTTCAGATTTGGAGCCTGTTTGTCATTCACTTAGTTTATTCACTATTCTCTATCTGTGTGAGGCTTTTGACAGCTTCATATACATATATAAATATATGTAAATTCCTTCTTTATCCTACCCTTTTCTTAGGTATCAGAAAAAACAGTTTTAAAATATTTTAGGTCAGGGCTGGAAAGATTCAATGCTAAGTCATGCTGTTCTAAACATACTGTCTTGTAAAAGAGCATAACTGGAAACTTGCAGATTATTATTTTAGACTACTAGGACTCCAGTCTCCCCCAAAACTTTTAAAGCATTTGCAATAAACCTTCCAGCTAGAGAGTAATCAGTCATATAATCAAAACAAGCATTTTTAGAGATAATCCTTTTAATCTATTTTGAAGGCTTGCATTTCACAACAGAGAGCACAGGATGATCTAGTAAGGCAGAACATTAACAGCCAAACTGTGCTGCAGAATTTGTGGGGATTTCTTGGGTCAGAGCAGGCAAGCAGACTTCTAACTGTCACACACTATCTTCCTCTGTAATAACAAACCACAGTTTCTCTCCTTCACAAAGCACTTCAGATTTACAGGCTAAGTGCTGTTTTCTTTCCCTCCCCACCACCCCTGCCCCAAGAGGAAATAAAAGTCAAAAATTAAAAGGGGGTTTCTTGATCAGAAAAATGACAAAACCAAAACTGACAGCAAAATGTCAGACATTTCCATGGAGCCTGTTACAATAGCAGGTACAACTTAACCAAGTCCAAAAAAGGATTAGATATCTGAGGGATAGTGTTTCTGACATATATCAGTTAAAGATACTCCAAACAATTTAACTGAAAGATCTAGGCAAAAAACTAAACTTTTGCTTTAAATCACTTCCTGTGCATAAGAGGTTAGGATGGCATTTAATGTATGGGAAAAAATTTTACTGTAGCTGCTTGTTGGAGTTTTTGGAACTGTGGTTTTCAGCCTATGCTACCTGTCACAGGCTATTGGCAAAGTCTGGCTGTGGATTTGGTCCACTGTGTCAATTCCAGTATCTATATTCTGTTGTCTATTACATCGATAAAATACTATCCTTTTACGAACTAAGAAGACAAAAGTGCTGCCTAGTGCTACAAATTGACAAAGCTGGAAAAAGCTGAAACTGTATTTCTTAGTTACACTATTAGATTATGTGTGGTACTGGTGAATTCCTCTGAGTTGGCTCATAAATTTGAGACAAAGACTTTGCCTCCTATAAAGTTAGAAAGTTGTAGGTGCCGCCTTCTGTAAATATTAATAATGGCTGCAGAACAAGTGCCACAAGCAAAGGGCACTGAGCCACCCGGAGCTGGCCCAACAAAACCCTCATGACAACAGAGACTATTGCTTCTTCTTGAAGCTTCTTTTAAGATTGTAAATGTAAGGAATATCTCTGTACATTTGCCAACAACAGGTGGATTAAAGACTGCAGTTACTCCTACATTACTATTTGTATTTTGATTTAAATGTTTTTTGCAGCAATTGGGAAAGATTTTTTGTGCTTTAGAGCACTTGCAGTGATTGCCCCAACCCAAAGTACATGCCCATCTTCTCTAACCACACTCTAAAGCACACCCTTCAAACATAAACTGCTTTAAAGGAGAATCATTTAATCTCTTTCACAAATTAAAAATAAATAAAGAGATAAATACATACTGGAACTTTTCAATCACTGTAAAAGACAGCACTCAAAATTCTGCTAACAACCTGACAGTCCAAGCAGGTGCCCAGCAGAGATCCCTTGTGCCTTGCTTCCCTGGGTAATGAGGACACAGGCTCAAGAACGGAGCACAAACCTTCCAGGAACAGCCCAGGAGGCTTTCCACTTTTTTGCTGCTCTGTCACTTTAAAATATCTCGCAAGCATCCACTGTCTCAAAAGGCAGCTTGAAAGAGGCAGAAATTGCCATGTGAGCACTCTCCTCTTCAATCCAGGGCAGATCAATGATTGTTTATTTATCCTGAGAAAAGCAAGTGATGAGTTTTTTTCGAATTCTAGCAGACAAATCACCCATCACTGAACCTGGCAGGGCATGTCACACAGAGATGGGAGTGAGCACAGGACTAGAGCAGGTTAGAAACTGGCTGCCTTGGTCACCAAGGGAGTACAATTACTTAATGACAGCAATTTACCCGTTTTACAGCTTGCAGTGCCAAGGAAATATCGCTTGTGACAGTGGAAACAAATCAAGCCTGAACTGGTTGAAAAATCAGCACAAAAAATCAGAGCTACTTCTTCTAACTCTGAAAATCATGAAATTTATTTCAGTGTTTGATTAGTGTTTTAGATGCCCAGTCCTAGATTTGCTGGAAAGTTTGGGACACCAGTCCTTTCAAATAACCAGAAGTTATGAATTAAAATGTCTTTGCTTCTTGCAGTTATTAACTTGATGCTAGATTTTTTCTAATGATTATTCCCTGTGTGCTACTCGTCTTCCAACTGTGAGAGTTATTTATTTGTGCTGTTTTCCTAAGCAACCCTTCTAATTCCCTACTGAAAGATCAGGCATAAGCATGGGTCTATCAAAGTCTTTCAGTGCACAAGGAGAGGACATTAAGAAAGAGAAGGGTTATTGAGACCACTCAAGGCTAGATTAATATATTCACCTTTCCACATTAAATGAGTGCTTTTCAATTTTGTATAATCATCTGTTGTAATAGGAGTTCGTGAACAGAAAAAAAAGAATTACTCTTTTATATTTAAAATCACTTAAGGAGAAAAGACAGGAAGGGATTTGGTTTAACAGGTAACAAACTCACAACAATCTTCAGGAATAACGTCATTGGTGCACAGGAGGGGAAATCCCAGCTATATGTATTTTTCTCTGTTTGTGTACAGCTTTGCTGATTTCTCCAAGTCGAAGGAAACAAATGAAAATCAAAATGCGAAAGAATCAGTAATTAAACGTGGGGGTTGATTTTTGACTAAAAAATTAATTAGTCCAAAAACTAATTCGAAAGGGTTTTTACAGTTGGATAACTTTCTGACCAAAAAACACTAGAAATCTATCACTGCTTTCTGACCTACTTTCCATGGTCATGGCTAATTCGATCTTCTTGCCTTTCGTATCTCTCTGTCTCTGCCAAGAGAGAGAGGAGCAGTGGAAGAACAGAAGAGGCAGGTTGGGTTAAGAGGACAGATCAAGACAAATCATTACAGGCAAGAGACTGAAAGATTTCAGAGACCTACTCCCAAAATAACCAGACAATTATTCTCATTAGGATTAAGTCAAAAGATGTTATTATCACAAATATAGTATTTATCATAAATCACCAAAAAGTGTTCATGTAAATGATCTATGCCAGGATAATGTCACACCTGAAATGATTATACCACTTATGGTTGCAAATCTAAATGGTACAAGAAGTTAAACAAGGAACTGAATAAATAGTAGATCTGTTGAAAAAAAAATGAAACATCGGACATTAGAGGGGAAATCGAGTACTTCAGACATTTGCTACAAGAATTATTGTTATTTTTGTTTAAGAACTGTATATTTGTTTTGAAACAGAAACAATTATAACATGTGAAACCATCTTATAAACCCAGAAATCATATATTCTGTTTCAATTCATCTACTTCACTTGACCTGAACAACATAAAAGAATGCTTTTCAAGCTAATTGAATTTTGCTCTTTTTCCCCTAAGAAATTTTTCCTATGTCCCAATTTCTATCCTGAGCCCTCCCACATTAATTTTACTCTGATTTTCTAAGTAAATTAGGTTTAGGTAACAGTACTGTTAATTGACATCTGTACTCTTGGTCTTCTAATAGCTTTTCATCCCAAGACTACATTTAAGTATAAATTTAAAGATATGAATTTCTACAAATGTGTCTGCTAATTGAGAGCTGTT
Organism: Dicrurus megarhynchus; assembly: GCA_013399195.1. Lineage (NCBI taxonomy): Eukaryota > Metazoa > Chordata > Aves > Passeriformes > Dicruridae > Dicrurus > Dicrurus megarhynchus. The sequence goes on from VXAD01005617.1 coordinate 136,341, forward strand.
TGAAGAAGGCAGACTAAATTTCATGTCCCTATTTAAAGCAAGACAGTGTAACTCCAGCAGTTTCCTGTTTTACAGGCAGTGTATACACAGACTAAGCCAGCCTCTGCATGAGCTGAGCTAGGTGCCCAGCCAAACATGGAAGCGATTTAGAAGAAAAAGAGGGGGAGAGGACTGGAGTAATAGCACATCAGCATGTTCTGTGAGATGAGATGAGAGAGAGAATTAAGACACTGAGAGGCTAAAAACTTGTTTCCACTAGTACCGTCCCTGTGATTTTTTCCCCTTCAAATTTTTCAGTATAGCCCCCAAAATGAAGTCATTATTTGCGCACTCCTAATTAAATGTTAATAAACTGGTGGTAAAAGCTTCATGAAAAAAGTTGAGTATGTAAACTTCAGATTTTAAGTAGGTTCAAAGAGAGATACCTGACACCAGTAACAAGGCCTTGGTTCTGAGGACCCGCATCTTCCGACCTTGGCTCGACTGTAAAGCAGGCCACCAGCTGCATTGATCCATGGCTACAGCTCCTAAAGGCAACTATCACGCCTCTTCATGCTTGCTTCTAATAAACACATTGCCTATAGGGTTAACTGCCTTTTTGAGATGAACAGTTTATTCATCATTGAAAATTGTATATGGACTGAGATATAAAAGTGGCAGGAGTGCCAAGTCTCTGGAAGAACATGCAGATGTCTTCCCAGTCCCATGTTGTGTATACAACCCTGGAATCCTGTTTCAAAGAATCTGTTGATTTTTTTTCAGCCTTAAAGATCTAACTGGATTTTGTGGTTTTCAGTTATGACCACAGAAACCTACAGGATACCTTTCAGCCAACAGCCCCAAGCTCTGCTCTCTTGTGGTGTTTTCTAGTAGAGTTATGTGCTCCTCACCACCGTGAAATAACAGCATCTGTATTTTCATTTTTATAATTTCACAGGATTTAATTTTACTTGTTTGCTATTGCCTGCAAATTTCCCTTTCAGAAAGCCATTAATATCAGAAATAAAAAATGTTTCCAAAATTCCATTCTCTCATTTGCTATATTCCTTTTAAAATCCCCTAGAAAAACAAAACCAAAAACAAACAAGAAAACAAAATCAACTAAAAACATAAATAAATCTGTAGAAGAAAAAATTACAAATTTCAATCAAAGATTTTTTTTCATTTGGAAAATACCATGATGACGATGAATTTTCAGCCAATTCCAGAGGACAAAAAAGAAGGTAGAAATACAGAAGTTGTGCAGCTCCATGGTTAAGGCTGTATGGACTGCTACACCTTCAGCTAGATTAAATATACTTGGCTTCATAATTTCACAATCACAAATTTGAAAATAATAATTCTTCACAAAATGACAGAACTAGATATACAATTTTTTTGTATTTTATCTATAACTTTCAAATACAGATGCTTTATTCTGCAGTGTTCAGGCCACACAGAGAACAGGAAAGGGGCAGGTAATTTCACTGCAACTTTCAGTTTCAGAACTGCTAATGAATTGTATTCCCTTCAATTCAAGAGCTGGAGCCATTGTTTGTGCATAACACTGCTAATGATTTTCTCTGTTACGGATATTTTGTCAGAAAATATAGTTAAAATATCTGGAAATATTTTTGGAAATATTAAATAATTACCAGGAAGTGAATACTCTACTATAAATGTCTTAATGTTTTTTTAAATTATTTCTTTATACCACAGAAGATTAATATACCTAAAAAGATAGTAAAGTACCAATTATTTAGACACTGAAACTTCCTAAGGCTTCCAGTAAATCTAATGTAATGTTTGTGGGTTTTTTTTTTTTTAACTTTACAGCTACCTGAAGTGTGAGGCAAATGTATGTACTGACAAAATATTACATAGCCTAGTGACTATAATTTTATCTATGTTGAGTAAGCAGCTCATACTAAAAAGGGGTTAGTTACTGTGAGCACACATATTCATACATATTTGCAAAATAGCAGCCTGCAACATGGTGCTTGTAGAAAAGCAGGTTCTTATAGGGAAGAATATTAAACACATACAAAGGAAAGAAAGCTCACCTTTGAAAAAGGAGTCTTTCATAGTGATTTTTAAATAGGGATTTTTTTTTTTTTTTTTGCTGTTATTCAGAAACAATGATTATTTTATAGTTTTCTGCTTCCATCCTTTTTTTCAAACTCTTGAAGCCATACTTTTGTAAGGAATGGAAAAAATTGCTTCCCTCAGGATAACAGGAAGAAATTTGTTATGTAGTAAAAGTACATAGTTCAAGCTCAGAAATATATGACAGACATTTATTCATTTATTCATAATATTTTACCTTCTACCTTATATGGACTAAAAATATTATCAGAGGACCTTTTTAAACAACAGATATTGTTCACATACGGTCATACTGCTTCAGTGGTCTTCTAAAAAGTGTTTTAGAACTTCTGTTACAGTTAAAAATGACACATACTTTTTATAAGAATGTAATAAAATATTTAGTACAAAATTCTATAGTTCTCTGCTGAAAGGAATTGTGAATCTTCAAAGGTCAGCTATAAATATCTTTTCTCATGCCTTTGTGACTGAAAAGAGCTTCCTAGTAATGAGTATAATCTTTGTCTAGATTTTCTTTTTCAAGGAAATCACAATTTGGTAATTTCTACTTGTTGAATTGTTTTCTCTAACTCTCTTGTTTACAGGTACTCTGCAAGGTCCATCCTTTCATAGCAAAGGAGAAAAAATAAACCTGTTTGAAGGGAGCAGCTGGCATCATTGCAAAGTGGACTGAAAGTCTATCTTCAGGGTAGACTTCAGGCATACTTCAGGGAAAAAATCAGTTATGTTTCACTATGAAGCAAAGTGAAACTATTGTGGATTAATATACAAAAACACAAGACAACCAGATTAACAGGTAGGATTGCAATTTTCATTGTTTCCTTAGATGGGTCTCACCCATAGTTGTTCCCAACATCAGAACAGATGTAAAATAAGTCCCAAAGTACAAAAGAAGTCCTACTGATATACCTTTCACAATTACAGTTGTCACATTTTTACATTAAATCTATAATACGGGCAGATAGTAAAGGCATTGCAGAGTTCTCATGCAAGTACATGTTGTCTGCCATTTTAAGAGATCTCATGGAGTCTCTTTATGTAGTGCTATCCTTAATGCAATAAACCAAACAAGACACTGAAATATGGAGCGGCATAAATCAGTAAAATCCATGCTAAATAGGAGAATTCCTAATGTCTAGGGGTTGGAGTTGTTTGGGGTTTTTTTATTATCATCCCTTTCTTAATATGAAGTGTAAAAATTTTATTTATATCATGAAAACTAGCAGAGAGAGAAATATATTGACCTTAGTGGAACAAAAAGGTGTACTGCAATAAAACTACCCAGTAATCTCACTAGCTATCTCATTCTATATCTTGGCTTTCCTGAAAATCAAAAATTCTTTGAGAGATATATGTATAAATTTCTCTGAGCCTTTTCTACATATTTCAGATGAATAGATATATATCCCATGTCCTTACCTACGATAGCTATTACCAGAACAAACTACTACTAGGCTTTTCTTGATTACTCAAAAAGAACACTCCTGAAGGTGTTTATAACCAAAAAAAGGATCTATGCAGGTAAAAGTGACAGAACTAGGAGCTTCAATGTTATTTAAGCTAACACATTCAAAACATTTCATTTAGTCTATGCGTGAAGACATGGAAGAACATAATTTTTTATTCCTCAGCTACTTAGCCTTTAGATCCCCAGGATACCAGGGTCTATCTCACGGCAATAGGTCAGACTTCTCTGAGAATAGGAATCACCCTTCAAGTTAGTATGATATGCACACTTATTCAACAAGATTTCAGTGTCTTCCCTTCAGTCTGACTCAAAACTACACAGAAGAGTAGGGCTTTTGGGGCTCTTTTCCCCCAGAAGTAGTAGCACAGGTAATCAGCTGACCCAAAATTCTTGCTTTTGAAGGCCTACCAGCAATAAGTAATGTTCAAAGGCTGATATCAGATACCAGCTTCAACAACCTGCCCAAAGAATAACATGAATATAGAGCCAGAAGCAAAATAATACACCTCAAAATAACACAAAATGCAAGCATTGCAAGGGTTGAGTAATAACTGACCACCCCATGACGCCAGATACAGAAAGGAAGCTCAGCTACAAATGGACCATCCACAACCAGAGCTAAAACTCCGGACATGTCAAAAACAACCAAAGAAGAGCAAAATACTGCTTAAGTTTTAAATACAAGCAATGGGGTCTACAAAAAAAAAAAAAAAAACAAAAAAAACACCTCCAAAACAAGCTAGAGTAACTGTTCCTCTTTTTTCTAAGATGCCTTTGAGGCATTCAGTGCACTCAGTTCTGTTACTGAAATCTGAGGATTATTTCACATCAAGGAACTGGAAGGAACTGAAAAGAGTAGTAATTTTAAAAGAGTGCTAAATGCTGACGTTTCCAGTGCTCAAGTCAATGCAGCTGTAATTCATTCTGTCTGAACGGTTGCAATTATGAATATAACACAATGCTTTATGTCATGATTTTCCAATTAGTTTAATTCATTATAAATCCACACTACTGCTGAGGGAGTTGAGCCTGTCTTCCCCCTTCCCCATTCCTGTCCCCTCTCTGGTGCTAGCAAAGAACTCAGGAAACATACATGGTACACCAAACACAGATCTCATGTCCATGAAAATTAAAGTTGGGGGTTTAGTTTTTAACCAGATCATTGCCAGATCCAGTTCACCTTGCAGCTCCATGAATATTCGGGACTACTCAAGGGAAGGGGCAAGAATAAACAACTAAAACTCTGCTAGCTGCTGTTGGACCCCCAGGTAATGGGGAAAACCTAAAAATGGAGCAAAGAGACTTTTGCCTACTGTAGCCTTGCATAGGAGCAGTGACAGTGATTCCTCAGTCACCTCTTGCAGTTTCTTTTTCTGCCTGGCATTTCATATAGTTTTCTGTTATTTAAGCAATTCAGCTTCAGTAATAATAGTTATTTGATCCTCGTTAACTAATGTGAATAATTGCCTATTTTCATCTTTATTACATCCCTCCTTTTTCTTCTTTTTTTGAAGAGTTATGCTTCTTACAGTACTTCTTTCCCGTAAGTTGAATAGGATGAGTTTATTTCCATAGCGTCTGCTAACATAGGATGTTGGTTTAACAATTATGGATTAAATCCCTGTATAAATTAAATCAAAAGCATCTCTCTTATTGAATTGCTGCTTCAATTAACCCATTGCCTTCAAATGCAGGAACTCTGCTAGAAGAACTCCAAGCCTCTATTACTTTCTGTCTAGGAACCAGCATCCTTACTTGTGCTGTAACTTCCCCAAGTCCATACAGACTTTACGGTTTCTCTGACCTGCTGTGAAGGGAGTTGTATTTCCCACCCCACAAACACACAGATCTCCCCTAGCTGCCCTTAGACTAATTTAAAGACACATGGAGAATTTGGCAGAGACTATTGCAGTGCAGTGAATGGAACCACTGTAGTTAGTAAGGGCTTCATGAACAAGCCCATATTACAGTGTCACAACACAAATATATAACTAATTAACTAAATAATGAAGGGGAAACATAAAAACAGTTTCTAATGCCTGGGGAATTATAGACCTTATAGCTGAAATAGCAGCTTTAAACAAATATTTCTTTGTTTTTGTTAATACAGGTTGCTTTATTTTAATACATATTTATATTAAAATCAATTAGAATGTATATGGGATTTTGTGGCTATAATTTGTATTTTCTGCTTTATGTGTCACTCACTCATTAGTTTTCTAAATAACAGAGAACACACTTAGTCAGTTGGCATTTTCCAGTGTTTTAATTGCCTGCTGTGATATAATTATTGTGACATTTTGGGATGTTTTTAACGTCCTGAATTAAATATTCTGACATCCCACAGAGCACTTCATGAAAACAGTCAAATTGTATTCAAGTCATTAGGAGTCTACAGTTGTCCTTTAATATCAAAATTATTTTTGACACAAAAAGTGCATATAAAATTAAAGTGCTTAACAACTTATATCTTATGTCAGTTTTCATCTTTAAAATTTTAAAATGTTATTAGCATATAATGAGCAACTGTGGAGCTCAAAATATCACATTAATTTGTATTTTATTTTCCTTTTTTTAAAGTAGCTATCAAAGAATGTTACATAAGAAATCCTATCTACAAAGTTTAATTTTTGGTGAATTTTCAGAGCAAATTATCAGACAATTATTTTAAAGAATAAAATAAATCACTTATTCTGATTCTTCTTTCATAATAGCTGTGAAATACTGTACAACTTTAAAGATTATTTTACTTGCCACAAAACAGTTCATGACAGAACATAGAATGCTTTGACTTTCAGATTAGGCTTCATTTCTACAAACATTAATTATTTAATGGGTTAAACAATGAGAATGACACATGTAAAATAAAATGTTGTGAATTAGTTTCTAACAATGGGCAAGAATCCCTAAGAATAAGGTAAATTTACATAACAAACAGCCATTACCCTGTCTTGTTTTTTTCAGCCCTGTTTTGCAAATAGTTTAGGAGCTTCCTGGTATGTGCTAGGAGAGCATAGAAGGGCTCTAGGGAACCACAGAGCCAATAAGGTCAGCTCAACACAGCCCTCCAGTCCAGACCCCTGTGTCTCTACCACCACTGCGACGAAAATGTGTAATCTTGTCAGGGATAGAAAAGGAAGTTGGGAGACTCAGGAAGGGGGGTACTGCACACTGGTAATCTCCAGTTTGCACCCAGTCCCCAACGTCTCATATGCTGCCTTCTGCACAGAACTGTATTAAATTGCTCTACAATCACACTGGAAAACCAGACATGACCACTTAACTTCCACCTGTGACAGAAAGGCTCTAAAGACACAAATTGCACAAGTCAATGTTTTATTATATACCTAATGTTTGATACCCCAAAAACTCAAACAAAATTCTCAATTCATATTCTCACACTTTAAGGACTAAATAATTATTTCTTTTTATCTTAACTGCAAATTTAGCTAGCCTATGACATTAATCATTTAAATTTCAAAAGATTGCCTGTATTTTCCTGATACAGTTTTAAAAGAAATGCATCTCTGTAACACTGAAATAATATTCCACACGTTTTAAATGTAATTATGTATGTCTATACAAAAAAATATATTGGGCTATAGAGTGACCAAAGTCCATGCAAGATGAGTGGCAAGACTTCATAGTGTGGAAAAACAGTAATCAGAAGAGAGCCAGAACAGAAACTAGAAGTGAGGAAGCAACTGTAAACAGCACTCTACTACGCTGGCATCAATTTGATAGTAAGAATACAGGAAGTTAAGCTCTTTCTGTTTCTTAGGCAGAATACAGAAAAAATCTAGATCAAGTCAATTGTCTGATAAAAATGATGAAGATGGCAGTATTACTGAGCACAGTGTGTGCAAAATTAATGTCCATCGTAACTTTAGTGAGAACCTGGAGAGAGAGATAATGGAGATACAACCAGGGGACAAATTTGCAGCAAGGATGTTACTTTTATGTATACAATTACCTGTCTCTTTTGAGTTATAGCTTTACTTATGTGAGTACTTATTTACTTTATATCTTTCTGATGATTCATATTGACTTGAACATGCCCTAGTGTACTTATTACAATAAAATTCACGGAAACAATCACAATTATATGACCAAAATCTTCAATAACCCAGCTGGCATTTAATACTGACACTCTGTCCACACATCAGGCTTCTATGCAGGCTTGAGAGTCTTTTTCTCTTCAAATCAGGTCTTCATTTTTTATACATCTTTAAAACAATTTCAATGAGTTAATTACAATTCCAAACAGCAGGTGTGGGGTTTAAAAGCCATAGGGTTTGCACCAACAGGATATCTAAGCAAATATCCTGTTAACTTAAGTGAAACGTGCAAAGATATGGAACCAAGGAATTAGAGATGAAAAATAACATGGTTAAAATCAAGCCCACAAAAGCTTTGTTTGCATTTATAGCCAGGAGCAGATCACCACTGATCTTCTTTTAGTCTATTATTGAACCACTTTTCAATATGTTATAAGACCATGAAATTCAATGAGACCAAGTTCAAGGTCCTGCACCTGGGTCAGGGCAATCCCAAGAACAAATACAGGCTGGCAGGAGAACAGATTGAGAGCAGCCGTGAGGAGAAAGACCTGGGGATGTTGACTGATGAGAAGCTCAACATGACCCAGCAATGTGCACTCACAGCCCAGAAAGCCAACTATATCCTGGGCTGCATCAAAAGCAGCATGTCCAGCAGAGCAGAAGAGCTGTTAAATGCCAGATGCAAGACTTCAAAAAGATTTTCTGAAAGTCTTAATGGACTTTTTACTATTGCAGGAATATCTACCAAATATTTTTGTGTTTATAGGTTGAAAGATGCTAAAAGACCATCTCCTCATTTTGTTAGAAAATAAGCACCCATTTAACATAAAAAACATATTGCTCTAGTCATTGAATTCATTAATTGTTCTGAGATAGTATGGAGTTACTGTCACTTTTTTACTTATATAGTTCTTTCAGGTATATCAAAGTCCTGAGTAAAATAATGCTCATGTTTCAACACCATCAGCAAGGTATTATGCTATTAATAAATTGGATCATTATCTTTACTGAAGGAATATTATACTACATTAGGATTTTTGTTCAAAGATTACTGTTCTCAAGCATGTTTCCCACTCATTGCCACCTACTGTGCTTCACTTCACAGCATGGAACTGGTTTAGAGTCCAAAATTTGAGTTCTTTTCAGACAAAACTAAGCTAGAAGGTATGGAAACAATAGTGTCCACTCCTGGCCAGGCATCGAGGCCAGGGGACAGATTACTCCAGGTCCAAAGAAAACCTCAAAAAAATATAAATAACAGGCGTGTAAGACACAAGCACCAGTGCATAAATCTACATGTTCAATGAGGAAAGCATCTTGCTGATATGAACATAGTCTTTCTGTTCAGAAAAGTGCTACAGGAGTTTTGATATTTAAATGTACAAATCATTTAAACCCAAGACTTTTAAGAGAAATTATGAACACTATCGTGAATGAAACAGATGGCAGGAAGTTTCTCTCTTCTTATGAGGTATATGATAATTTAGTGGAACATCAAGTCCTCCCTTGCCAATGGTTCACCTTCTAACTCTATGGGTTTCCCAAAATACTCAGTGATCCTTGAGACTTAAGTTTCCAGGTTATCTATGACAAATCCTTCTTGGCAATGCATCTTCACCTCTTAAATAAAAAATTCAACAAGGTGATCCAGACTCCACTCTTGGTTCCATCTGCAGGGATTTAAACCTCTCTCCCTCAGGAAGTATCTATAACCATGAACCTCTGGGTGATACTGGGGGGAATGTGCCCTCTATCTATACTACTGACGCTGTGACATCATGCAGACAGGAATTTGTCATAAATTGGACCAGAAAGAGAGACCCCAACTTTAACTTTTTTATTGGGGCATTTCTGTTAAAAGCAGGAATACTCAATAACAGTCTGCAGGTTGTTGTAGCTGCCATTACAGAAAGTGATTCCTAGCACTGATTTAGAAAAAAAACTTTACAACTGCAATTTATCAGGGGCCTAATCCTGTAGTAAGTATTAGGTATGCTCTGAGAATACATCCCAGATGAAGCTGCTTAGAGGATTTGGTAGAGAAATGGTTCCCAGACTGCTGCCAGACTAAGGTAGAACATAGGAAAACTCCAAGCAGGACACACACAGTAACAAGTGTCTAGACACATATACACATTAAAAGGAAAAGAAACAAAGGCAGTCAAGTGCATCTAGAATGAAACAGCTACTGAATAAGGTCTTTTTGGGTCATACTTTAGGCTTCATGATCATAAGCCCTTTATTTGAGCTACTACCCAATTCCTCTGATTTTGAGATCTAGGAGTACTCTCCCTACAAAAGGAATAGCAGTATATTGGAAAAACAGAGGGAAATGCTCTGCAGAAACTAGAGGAGATTAACAGAAGGAAGCATATATACTGCAAACTGCATAACATAACAGGCTTTACCAAGGCAGCTTGAGCACTGGAAGCCAGTCAGTGAACTCACCCCGAGTGCCAGGCAGCTGTGCTTACAGACCATTTCCAGCCCCTGAGCACAATCCTTCCTGTGCTCTCAGTGGTCAACAGGCAGAGCATGAAACCAGTGCAGGAAAGAACTTTTGGTATGCACTTAAGTTCATAATTAGGAAAGTGGGTGAGTGGATGCTTGAAGTTAATCACCTACTTAAGTGCTTTCCTGAATTAGAGCCATACACTGGTATGACTGATAACTATATCTTTACGTAGACTCCATTTTATAATTCTACACAGAAGCAGGGAAAGAAGGTATTCAGGTTAAAGGAAGGGAAATGAAGCTGAATAAATTCTATTCATGCTAGTTCTGTTATCTTTTTTCAATGCTGTCACACCAGTTTGAACTTTATTTAGAAATCTGTTTGATTTTTGTAATTTGATATTGATATGTTTCTAAGCAATAGCCTATTTATACAAAAACATTTCATTTCCCTTTTGCTTCTTGTTTTCCCTCATCTTATAACCATTTCTTACCTCTATTGCTAAACAGATACGGTTGTTAGGTTTGCAGTAATTTCAGCCATAATTTTTCAGTGTATATGTTTCCTCTCCCTCACCCCAGTGAAAAGCTTTCTGAGTAAATATTTACAAGGACATAATTTCAGTGCAATTTAATTAAAATGTTAATTTTTAAAGAACTGGAAATACATACAGTTGATATTATTAAAGCAAATTTGAAAAATCACAATAAATAAGAAAACATGAGCTAAAATCAGTATAATCCTATTGCTCATTGTAAACAACTGGACATTTATTCTTGAAAATGGTCATTCAGCATGGAACATTTTATGTTCACTGAATTCATACAAAACCACTTCCACACCTTTATTGTGGTGTGGACATTTCTCCAAAATGTCATAAAAAGTGGAAACAATATTGTTAGCTGTTCTGAAAAACTCCCAGGTTTCCATAAATGTTGTTTATTCTGCTCACACCAGAATTGAGACAGATGTAGTTACAACAGTTACAGCATCAGCAAGGGCACCTGTTAATCCATAGTTTGATCTTTGCTCTTTAAAAATTGTTGTTCAGGTTGTTAAGTACTCAGTGCATTTCATTTCAGGGGTAGGGAACTATCCCTGTGCCTGTTATATTTCAAGTTTGGCATTATACTTTGCTCCAGAACAAAAAGATACCATACACAGCCTCAGTCTTGCATAGTTTAAACCAATCTTTACTAAACATTCACCTTGGAAAAAGTGACAAAAATGGTTAAAGGGTGACAAAAGAAACAATTATTTTGCAGATGAAGAGCTGAGTAACAAAACAAGAACACAAAGATCTTTATTCTTTACCTACAGTTAGGTAAGTTAGGATGGAATTATTGGAAGTGCACACACTTGTCCACATAAATATTCTGGCAGGATCAAGGCTTTAAGTTATACAAAAAAAAGAACCCAAATTCAGCCAGAAGCTTGACATTAGCTCAGTTTCCCCTTTTCTTAAAGATAAAGTCACCCAAAGATATGACAGATTTATAATCCCTAAAAAGAAGTTCTTTGGGACAAATAATAAAGTAGAACAAACTACACCTGTAACTAGAGCAAATTCAGAAATATCAAGACATGTTCAAAAAATGGTCTGAGAACAAATCTGTCCCCTACCTGCTAAAGCCCTATAGGCTACAACCTACCTTGAAGTTAATTTTTCTTACTCAGAAATTCCCAAAACTAAATACAGTCTGTACAAATGCATCAACAAAGACAATTTTTTTCTATTCCCTCTGAGGCTTGACTATTGAATATTATTGTTACTGTAACTTAACCCTAACTCTTTTACAAATTTGTTTCCTGTAGAAATTCACTATGTCCTCTTCCTCAGGCTCTTTCTCACCCTCCTAAAAAGGCAAGAGTTTTTCTCGTCAAGCAGTAAAGAAATCACTTATTGTAATAATCCTATTATTTCACACCAACACCTTCTCCCAGGTGAATATGGTTAACTGGTCCCAGGGGAATTTCTCCCCTCTGTCTATGGACTTCACCCGAGCAGAGTGCAACACCCAGAGCAGTAGAGACACGTGTCTGTTCTCTTTGTGTGCAGTCATAGATTTATTAACAAAGCATAACATAGAGTAAACTATGTACAAAAAGTTCAATTGACTATCATAACAGGCCTGGTTATAGCGCTAAGCTTGGGTAATCAGGTTAGATAAAAATAGCCTTTGTGTTCCATTTTCTAATCTGAAATGCGTCTCTTTTAAAAGAAAGGAGGGAAAAAGGAAACAGATATTGATTATAGCTGTGCTGGTTTCATCTGGGGTAATTTTTTTTTCCAGTGGCTGGTATGGGGCTATGTTTTGGATTTGTGCTGAACACAGGGTTGATAATGTAGAGATATTTTTGTTACTGCTAAGCAGGGCTTACACAGAGCCAAGGCCTTTTTTGTTTTTGGTACTGCCACGCTGGCAAGGAAGTTGGCTGTACATGGGAAGCTGGGAGGAGACACAGCCAGGACAGATGACCCAAACTGACCAAAGGGACATTCTAGACCATATGGCATCATGCTCTGTATATAAAGTTAGGGGGGAAAGTGGGGGAAACTTGGAGTGATGGTGTTTGTCTTCCCAAGTCACCATTATGCTTGATGGGGCCCTGCTCTGCTGGGGATGGCTGAACACCTGCCTGCCCTTGGGGAGTAGTGAATTAATTCCTTGTTTTTCTTTGCTCATGTGAGCAACTTTTGCTTTTGCTATTAAACTGTCTTTATCTCAATCCACGAGCTTTCCGTCTTTTACCCTTCCAATTCTCTCCCCAGTCCCATTGGTGGGGGAGTGAGTGAGTGGCTATGGGGGCCTTGGTTGCTGGCTGGGGTGAAACCACCACAGGCTCTAATTTAGGGAATAGTGAGCTTCTGATTTGCATTTCTCAGCTCTTGTACTGGGTAATTTTTTGAATATATTTTCCTTTGCTCTGATTCTTTCGAAGATGTCACATTACAGGGGATTTTTATTCTGTTTTGGGTTTGCTTCATTTTTGTTTTGTTGTTTTTTGGGGANATGTGAGCAACTTTTGCTTTTGCTATTAAACTGTCTTTATCTCAATCCACGAGCTTTCCGTCTTTTACCCTTCCAATTCTCTCCCCAGTCCCATTGGTGGGGGAGTGAGTGAGTGGCTATGGGGGCCTTGGTTGCTGGCTGGGGTGAAACCACCACAGGCTCTAATTTAGGGAATAGTGAGCTTCTGATTTGCATTTCTCAGCTCTTGTACTGGGTAATTTTTTGAATATATTTTCCTTTGCTCTGATTCTTTCGAAGATGTCACATTACAGGGGATTTTTATTCTGTTTTGGGTTTGCTTCATTTTTGTTTTGTTGTTTTTTGGGGATTTTTAATGATAAATCTGATGATACTGCCTAAAAGCCCACAGTATGTGCTGAAGATAGGAGCATTAGTTATGTTTAGAGGCAAGTGAGCAGATCTTAAAACAACCTTTCCATAAACTCCAGGATCCCCACCCCTCCTTAGCAAAAGATGCAAGAGGACTATCGGATCACTTAATATTTTGAAGAAAGATGATTTCTACATCATCATTTCTTAAGCAAGCTATATCAAAATTTAAAAAAATCTCTCTAAAATGAAACTTCAAGAAGCTTATGGAGCTTAGAGGTTTGTATACCTTAAAACAAGAGGATTTCCTTCAACCTCTTTCTCTAGCTACTGTTGCCTGTCACTTATACAAAGAAGCTGTATTTCTTCACAATAGGCAGTAGGAAAGACTCTCATAATGACCCTTTCATTGCATACTTTTCCTGCACTGGTAAGACGTCACTCATCCATGTCTCTAATTTTTGTCATATTTATAAGAAGGAATGTGAAGGAAGAAAAATGTGTAAGAATATATTTCAATATTCCTTTCTCTTGACTTTCATTTTCATAGTGAGCTTTGCTTGCATGACAAGGAATTGCTACTGGGTTTTGCATGTGTACATAGGGATATTTATGTGTGTGTGTGTACATACATATGTGGCTTTGTTTCTGAGAGAGAAAAATCTGTTGCAGGTGATCTGGATTCTTCATGGAATTGAATTGTTTCTTCACCTTTAAGGTGTTTTTGTTGTTTTCAGTATTACAAACTGGCATTTTAAGGAAGCGTACTGGCTCAGAAAGATTTGTTTTACACGCATTTCTCTGCTCCATGGCATGTTATTGCTTGGCTGAATACCTCTGTAACTAAGAGGAAGTGTCTTTCCAGATGATCCAAAGGGTGACCATTTTCCCATGTCTACAATCGCCACCACTGTTTAATTTTCTATCTTTAGATAAACCTACTACCTCATTTTCTCTGCTCTAGTCAGAGCAGAGATGTGCTTCTTAGAGTAAATTCAAGCAGTAGATGGTATAGCTGATTCCCATATTGGATAGAACAGCTGAATATCATATACTGTATGAAGGGTCACTGTGAAGTGTAAAAGAGAAAAACAAAATCAAATAGCTAGTAGCTGAATAGGTGCATGGCCTGTTTGGTGACCAGCTGTATATCCATGGAAGGTCTTATCATGAGGGCCAATCTGAGTTCAAGTTTCTGGTTCATTTGTTTCTCCAGCTTGCTTTTGTTTCATGCCTTCCCCTTGGCTTTTGTCCTCTACTGTATGTATGTTTATCATCTCATCCTAGATATGGTTCTTATATTATCTAAGTAACAGCAGCATTACCTTATTAGCAAACTCCAAGGTTTCACTTCTAGTGAAACAAAATGCATCCCAAATAATATATGCTGTAAAGAATGGTGATAGAAGTTGTGTAATAGTATTGAACACTAAATCATGAACTCTCTTCATATCAAGACATCCTTGGATGACATTGATTTGTCACATGCTGTGTAAGACTGTTTATGACAACTTTGATCACAAGTACTCAAATTTAAGAAACAATCAGGCCACAGATGGCAGTTAATCTAGTCTTTGACTAAATTAATTGGTTTCATAATTGGGTACACATGGAGCTCTTTAAACATTTATCACAGTCCTCTTAGATATCTTTAACAAGAGAAAGTAGGGCTGTTCTAACCAAATGCTTTGTGAAGCTGAAAATAACCGGAGAGTGTGTGTCCTAGGAAAAAACCCCAAACCTCAGAATGCTGTGATTGTATTTAGTTCTGCAGAGATAAGAAACAGCAAGATGAGAATTGGCACGTTCGGTTGAGTTTAAGAAACATTTTGTAACTGCACAGAGGGAGGAAACTTGTTACTGTTATCCCTTCACTGAGCACAGAATTCAAGATCAAAATTGCTTTGGATTTTAAAAGCTTATGCAATTCCTACAATGACTTTTTTGTTAAATCTATTCTAGCTTCATAGACCTGTAGATATAATAATAAAGGACTAGAGCCCACTTAAACCATCAGCAACAAATGTTGTTGGCTTAAACATTCCAAGCACTTCCTTTGACCTTCCAGTCTGATGCAGTAGTTGAATATCACTAGAATCTATATTAAGGCAGCAACACCTGTTTGATAAATGTTGAGGAAAAGCTGATTGTGAGAATGCATAAAAGGCTAAGAATATGAGAAAAAATCTAAATAGGAAGGGCTTATTACAAGGGTATGAAAAGTACTCACTATGAAACCTTGTCAGCCAAATCTGATGAAGTGATGGTAAAACCTCATCTTGTAAAAATATTTGTGTAACATTTAAATGGTTAATTTTTTATTTTTAATAGTAAAACACTACAGTTAGGATAGAATGTCTACCTTAAAGAACAAAACATCCTCATCTCTAACACTTGCATTACAAATTCTGTTGTTTCTTTAAGCCCAAAACTTTAAAACCAGAAGACAGAAGCCTCTTGGCTCTCCTTTGAAAGAAATTGCAAACATTATACTGCAGAAAATGTTGAAAACATACCTTGATTCAACCCTAAGCATAAAGGCAAGAAAAAATGCAAAAGGGAGTGTAATAGACTAGAGAGAATGGATGGAGAAGGAATAGATCTGAATCACTGTGGCACTGGGCCCAAACTTCAAGGAGAGGGATCCCAGCATTGCTCTGAAGTGCTGCACACCAGCTTCTCAGCCAACTTGTTCTGCACTGGGAGGAGGTATTGCCAGGGTATATTGATATCCAGCTGTGAAAACATCCTTCATGGCAAATGGCGGGAAATTAAACACATTTTAAAGAAGAGGAGGAGAAGGACAAAATTCTCAAAATATTTGGGTTTTTAGGGGAAGTTGCCTTGTGTAAGATAGAGAAGGAAAGGATTACTTCTCTTTGTATCTCAAACCATGAATACTTGAAATGAAAAAGGCTTTTTCAAGGATGATCAAATTATGGGAAAGGACAACGGCAATATCATGCTTTTTCTCATGATGATCTGCAGTAGATCATCTCTGCTGTCTATTTTTCTCAGCAGGAATCCAATGAGGAACTGTTCAGTTTGTCATATTCAGCCTACTGTGACTTCGTCTTTTTTTTTAGCTGAGGGGAATATTTAATATAGTCCTTAAAATGAATACTTAATATGAATCTATACTAGTTCTGTTACTTTGTTTGAATTAGCCTAATACAAAAACAGTCTTTGAAAATTAATGTGAAAATGGTAAATGTAAGAAAATAAAGTTTAAAATAAACTACTTGAGGAATAACATGAACAAAAAAAAAAAATTCCAAGTTTGATTTTAAAATCTCAGTATGAAAAAAGGGAAAATAAGAGAACATCTTGGTTGTGTTGAATTAACTGCCTTTACAAAATATAAATGTTATTTTCAGTACTTTTGCAGCACTACTGAGATTGATTACAACCACATGAAAAGATACTTACTGAGAACTAGAAGACAAAAACCAAATATTTCAAGAATGCAGTTATGTGAAGAAATCTAAGGTCACAGCAAACTAAACCCCACAACACCAATCTAGCTACTGAAAGAGTTGCATTTCCATAATAACCAGGTCCTTTTTTTTCAACTCATTTTGGGTCTGAGAAATCATGTTACTCTCTCTATTTTGCTAAAAGGATCGTGAATTTCATACACAACATTCCTTCTTTTCTTTTTCTTCTACGTTTTTTCAATTCAAGAACTTTAGCTTGAAAATTAAGATATGGAATTGGTAGGAAAAGAGGGAAAGAGGAGATCAGTGGGGGATTCAGAACATAACGTAAACCACATGCAATTCAGCTAAAAGAAAGGCTGTACATAAAATTGATAAGAAGAAGCCTAAAGATGTAATAAAAATAGTTATTCTAAATCAATCCATGAATAGTTCTACTTCAAGAGGCAATAATTCTGCAAGTGATATTACAGAAAATAAACTGCTTTACCCAAGTGACTACCACCCATGGTGGATTCTAGTTAGGTTGTTTATAAATTGCAGCCTATTCTGGAAACTTCAGCTGGAAAGAGGTGCAAAGGACTCCAAAACACGGATTTCTGCAGTAAAACCAAAAACCTGTTACAGGAATACACCTTCCTCCTCACCAACTCACACACACATCCACTCCTGGGGAGATGCTAGAGACCTAGGAGGTGATGCCCTATGCTCTGCTTCCTGGACAACGGCTCTCTTGGAGCAGCCAGCTTGAGAACCGGGTGCTGCTTATGTGACACTCTCCATTTAGATTGCAATCCTCTAGGGAGAAGGAACCGCCTCCTGTGGTGCTCTACACATGCTGTATCTTGTCACATGCTCTGTTCATACAACTTTCATACAGGGAAACCTACTCAAGGGGACATTCCATACAAAGAAGGGTAGGTTTTGGGGAAAAAACTTCTCGCTCAGCTTAAATAATAATTAAGCTGTAGTCTGCAACAGAAGCAGCAGTCATTGTCTTACTTAGCTCTAGCAAGTTCTTAGCTACTGTAATTTTAACAGTTATTCATGAAGATGTAAACAGTTCTTTGTCTTTTCAATTATAACACAAGTTTGGATTACCAGTGCATTCTCTGATGGCTGGCTCAGTATTTCATGTCCATGTCTAAAATTAAGTTGCAATTAGTGATCTATTCTCTCTGGACTTAATAGCAGTATATTTTCAGCTGCAGAGTTGCTCTACTGATGGCATACCTAAATTACTTGGCCACATGGGAAACTTTGGAGAGAGTGAGTGACATTTCTCGGCTGTGTGGAACATGGGATAACGGTTTAAATGGAAGGAAAAGCAGCCATATTTGATAGATAGTGCTATAGAGACATCACTTAGTAGTATATATTGGATTTTATCTTCCCTCCAAATTTAATTTTAATAGTCAAATAATGACATATTGAAACAGCAGTCTAATCTATAGTAGAGTAATTTGTTAATTTTTGGCATTTCAAGCTGACTGCTTTCACTAACACACCTATTTCTGCCAGACTAGTACTGGAACAAGATATACCATCTTCATAAGAACACTTTGAGAATAATAAATGTTTTAAATTAGTACTGAACAAAAGTTTCTGTTCTACTTGGTTTTTATAACATAACACCATTGAGTCTTTCATATAGTTGCATATTAATATTTTATTTCACCTTACAAGCCTGTGTTGTTTAAAGTCCCATTTTTTTTTCTTCCTTACTGAAAAAGCTCTGCTTTGAGGAACAATTCTATAAAGTAACATGATTTTACTATGATCAAGTGTGCTCAGCTCACCATAAAAGTTGTGTGATTGTTCTTCTAGCTCTAAGGGTTTGTCTACATACAATGCAGCCTTCATACGTGTGCTCTTGTGTAGCAGAACATGCGTGTCATGAGATCATGGCCCTTTGGCCCTTTGGCCTCAGATCCTTAGTCTCTAAACAGTAACAGTAAACAAAGACCTGCAAATAACCCATGAAAATTTCACTGTATATTTTAAAATGGTGTAATCTGAGAGCTCTATTCATGTTTTAGTTACCCACATAAAACCAAGTGCATCTATTTTATAAACATTTACTGTAGAGTTTCATTATAATGCTTGCTTGCTACAAACGAGGCTAGTTTGATATATGGAAGTGACATCTCTAACTATACTAGCTGATATAAGTAGACAGGACATGAAGAATATTGGTGTTCTTGAAAGCCTGCCTGCTTTTTGCTGAGCTAATTAGATGATGTGATAAGAGCACATCCACTCAGATACAAACTTCGTTTCACCTAGTTAGATGCTCACAGATTTAAGAGCACTACTGCTGGAACACCAGAATCATATTCCCATTTTTTACCTTCCTATATAAAGGACAAAGATGTTTGTAAAAAATGGTAATCTGCCTGAAATAATCATGTTTCATGTACTTAGAATTAGGTCAACAGCAGGAACAGAAATGCAGGCAGTGGAATCAACTAATGCCAATGAGCATCACAAAAGCAGACCCTGTAATTAGGAGACCAGCAGTATTTTTAATTATATATTCTACTGAAATACACAGTCACTGAACACTAATTATACAGCCCGAGATACACCCGATATGTGTGATGTGATTTTGGGGGTTTTCCTGTGCAAGGCCAGGAGCTGGACTCAATGATCCATATGGATCCCTTCTAACTCACAATATTCTACCCTGAAATTTCACATGTAAACAGATCATTTCTTTCTTAGTCTGTAAGATACTTGATATTAAATTATAGTCTCTCCACCCATCACCATTTCTAAACTATTTTGAATTTTATATGAGCACAGAGATATAAAAGATCTAAACCTGGAATGCTTACAAATTGTACTTCTTCCTGGTGATCCAAAACCAATGAGGAGACCTGAAATTGCCTGACTTTTCTGCTCTCTTAAAAAGCTCATTCTTTCACTTGTGTATGAAATGGAAATTTTCCAGTTGTTCCTATTAGAGTTTGATCTTTCATTTTCCCTACATTTCCTTTCAATTTAGAACTGTTGAAAATGCAAAGAAATGTTTGGGGTTTAACTTTCAAGGCTCACAGGGGCCCTACCCAGATATCAGCACCATCTGGATTATGAACATATTTTTGTGTATCTTTGCACTGATGGAGGTTGTTATGAAAATTCAAAATCTAAACTACTAGATTAGGGGTAATGTTTTCACCTGGGCTGTGCTGCTTGCCACCACAAACAGGGAAGTGGTAGATAATGGGCTGGTCCCACTCTCACAGCATTCTTGCTGCACTGCTCTACAGCTGCTGGTCCAGCTGCCTCTGCTGAAGGAAAAAGAATAGGCTGTACATCAAACTTGGAATAGTGGAGGTATCTGCTGTCTGTATGTGCAAACTAGTATTCCCTCTACTTACTAAACAACCCTTACTCAGTTTGTTAGGTTCTGTATCTAAATGACCATGTCAGTGTTTATGGTGAAATATCCTCTAGTGTCATTATTTCCATCCTTCTATTTTCTGTTGCAGTGTATCTTTCAAGTATCAATGATTATCTGCAATATTCATTCATAAAGCTATCACACAATTCACTGACAATTTCAAGGTTTACAAACTGCATTCATGTGAGAGAGGAGCTCACCACTGAAGGATGTATTCACTTGCAGATTGCATCTGCAGAAGGCTTGCTATAAGGTTTTGACTGTTCAAGTTAGACTGTTTTAATTATACTTCATCATTGCCCCCACTTTCCATAAAGCAGTACTTATGTGACAAAGAGCCATGCAAAGCTGTCTATACAGGAGCGAATTTCACCTTTGGGGATTAATTATAAAGAAGTTTTGGTGATGAACAATTTTGCAATGTTTCAATAAGATAGTTAAATCTCCCCAATGTGGTCAAAAATTAATTCAAAATGTCAGATTTTGATGGGGTTGTGGTATCAAACTGTAAGATGTAAAAGCATCTGTGACTATTTTAACTACTCTTTACCCCCAAATTAATAGGAGATGAAACATACAGGAAGAACAGCAGTAATAATTCCTGTAGCTTCAAAAGAAGTTGTACTGGACTTTGTCTCCAGAGCCATTTCTAAGTAACTGGCACTCTGATCCCATAAAAATTAGCTAGGAGAGGCAGCTAAAATTAACTAAATTGAAACTATCCCTCACTGCTCCAGCTTCTGCCCTCAATCAGCCTTGGAATTTTGATCCAACCCTTGTTCAGAAAATTGGAAATGTTTCTATAAAATCAAGTACAAATCCACATAAGAAGTAATCTCTTGGCTGGAAACTCATTTTCATAGAGAAGAAAAACCAGTACCGTTAATGTAAAAATAACATCTCTGAAGGTTTGATGAAGCAGGATCCTTGGCTTACCTGGTTCAGTTTTTTTTTAAAAATAAAACATCTCTAAGGGAGGGAGTGGTGAAAAACTAGTCTCTACAGTGTATCTGATTTCTAGGCAGTATTTTCAGAAGGACTAAGAGTTCAAAACCTAGGCAACTATAAAAATTCAGTTGGAAATGCTTTCTTTCTCCTTTTCTCCTCCTTCTCTCTGAAATCTGCCCACCAAGCTTTTCAGTTTTGTTACTTTTTCCTTTCATGCCTAGAGAAGTCTCTCAAACAGGAGAAACCTTGAAACTGCAACAAATATTATGTTAATTTTGCAGAATGAGAGGGGGGAAGTAGTTGCTTCCCTACTCTATTTAATCATAGAAACCTCAAAATAAAACTCCTCAGATGTGGGACATTTGTGTCCCTGTGAAACTGATTCATGTCACATAAGCTCAGGGATTCAGTTAAACACTAATTAAACACTGAGCTTAATGCATTAAGCTCAATTAGCTGTTTTACAGAAATGACAAAGTTTATTTTTATGAAGTTGCTTTACAAAAATAAAAAGTGATCTGCCATCTGTTCCCAAAGTTTTGTTCATTCCAGTGGACGCAGAACTGATTTTCAGGGCTGTCCTCTACAAGCAATTCCTGAATGTTTTCTTCACCCATAAAAAAAGAACATCTTTATGAAGTTCAGAAGGAAATATCCACCAGGTAAGGTTTGCATTAGAAGACAATGCATGACAGATTTTTTTTAACCAGTCTTAGAGCAAAAGAATTTTTTTTTACAGGAGGGGTACTATTAGTTTGATGCATTATCCAAATAAGGTTACATTTTAGTTTGTGTGTATTTTCTCTTCTCTGAGTTACCTTGGGTTTTGCCATTTCTTTGAGGCAAGACTGAAAATTTTTGTTGCTGTTTGGAAGGCCACTATGAGACCCAAGGTACTTGCAACAGATCTGAGCTGCTACTTATTTATTGCTGGCTGCCATGATGAAAAGTTAGAGGAGCAACAGGCTGCCTTTTCACCTGCACTTCCAGTCTTGCCATTCTCCTGAAATGCTCCACTAAAAGGTGGTAAGGGCTCCACTCCCACATAGCCTTGCTTCTGTCAGTCTACACAGATATGTAGAGGGATGAATGAGTGGGGAGCTACTTACCCTTCATTGTTCAGACTTGAAGCTGTTCTGCAGTTTTGACACAGTATTGCTGCTTTTAACTCTGCTCGTATCTAGAACAAGAAGACAATTGGGTATAGATGGAGTGATTTGGTTCTTTCCAGCCTTGTTGCTTCAACCCTTATAGGGGAGTAAGGGGAGAAGCAATGGTGCCTTGTCTTTTCTATGGCCTTATTAAATCCTGTTTTCTATCGCAACCTTCAAATAAGCACAGAAAATGTAATTTCTTGCTGAAGTAACACTGCTTACAAAGACTGCTACGAGAAGGGGAGCCAGGGGGAGGAGGAGGCACCCAAAGTCGCACCAGGATCTGAGAAAACTGCAAGATCTTGATTTTTCTGTCTGGGAATTAAAGACTGCTAATTGCTCTCTTGCAAGACATGGGTAGCGATTGTCACATTAGACTAGTGCGGAGGGATACGTGTCTTGTGCTGGAGGCACAACACGAGGGTGACTGTGCAGAGCAGCACAACCGCCCGTCCAAGTAGTTGTCAAATGCTCCAAGTAATCCAATCTGACATTTGTGTGTTAACTTTCTTGCAGTTACCTTAATCTGACTTCAGTTTGTAGGTTGATAGTAAGCCTTCTCAGGCGTGCTCCCAGATACTGAACTGAACTGATTTGGCTCCTAGTTTCCACGCTAGTCTTTTCCAAAGGGGTGGCGGGAGATAACGCTGAGTGACGCCAGTCTCCAGCAAACCTCCCTGTCCGGCTTTACATCCCCCATAAAAACTGGACTGAAAGCAAAGCCGCTGAAAACAGCTTGGTGAACTGGGCAGCAGTTCAGAGCACTTTGAAAATCTCCCGACGGAGTGAATGTGCCGAGCTGGTTCGGAAGGCACACCGCTGTGTGACAGCCGCGTCCGTGCGGTGGTGGCAGGGGCGGAGAGGGAGCGGGCTGGCGGCAGCCCCGGGGGAGGTGCGGGCGAGGGGCTGGAAGAGGCAGCGGGGGCACCTGAGCCAGGAGCCCCGCTCCAAGCAGCGCCCAGGGCAGACCGTAGGATGAAGGAGAGACCCGCGCCGGTTTTTAGGTGCTCTGAGCGCGGCGCTATGAGGCGCCGGGCGCTAGGGTCGCTAGCAGGGCCGCCTGTGCTGCCCACCCGGGGAGAAACCTCGGGGGCGGCGCCGCTCCCCTCTCTCAGGAACTACAGCTCCCGGCGTGCCTTGCTNTTTTTTACCTTCCTATATAAAGGACAAAGATGTTTGTAAAAAATGGTAATCTGCCTGAAATAATCATGTTTCATGTACTTAGAATTAGGTCAACAGCAGGAACAGAAATGCAGGCAGTGGAATCAACTAATGCCAATGAGCATCACAAAAGCAGACCCTGTAATTAGGAGACCAGCAGTATTTTTAATTATATATTCTACTGAAATACACAGTCACTGAACACTAATTATACAGCCCGAGATACACCCGATATGTGTGATGTGATTTTGGGGGTTTTCCTGTGCAAGGCCAGGAGCTGGACTCAATGATCCATATGGATCCCTTCTAACTCACAATATTCTACCCTGAAATTTCACATGTAAACAGATCATTTCTTTCTTAGTCTGTAAGATATTTGATATTAAATTATAGTCTCTCCACCCATCACCATTTCTAAACTATTTTGAATTTTATATGAGCACAGAGATATAAAAGATCTAAACTTGGAATGCTTACAAATTGTACTTCTTCCTGGTGATCCAAAACCAATGAGGAGACCTGAAATTGCCTGACTTTTCTGCTCTCTTAAAAAGCTCATTCTTTCACTTGTGTATGAAATGGAAATTTTCCAGTTGTTCCTATTAGAGTTTGATCTTTCATTTTCCCTACATTTCCTTTCAATTTAGAACTGTTGAAAATGCAAAGAAATGTTTGGGGTTTAACTTTCAAGGCTCACAGGGGCCCTACCCAGATATCAGCACCATCTGGATTATGAACATATTTTTGTGTATCTTTGCACTGATGGAGGTTGTTATGAAAATTCAAAATCTAAACTACTAGATTAGGGGTAATGTTTTCACCTGGGCTGTGCTGCTTGCCACCACAAACAGGGAAGTGGTAGATAATGGGCTGGTCCCACTCTCACAGCATTCTTGCTGCACTGCTCTACAGCTGCTGGTCCAGCTGCCTCTGCTGAAGGAAAAAGAATAGGCTGTACATCAAACTTGGAATAGTGGAGGTATCTGCTGTCTGTATGTGCAAACTAGTATTCCCTCTACTTACTAAACAACCCTTACTCAGTTTGTTAGGTTCTGTATCTAAATGACCATGTCAGTGTTTATGGTGAAATATCCTCTAGTGTCATTATTTCCATCCTTCTATTTTCTGTTGCAGTGTATCTTTCAAGTATCAATGATTATCTGCAATATTCATTCATAAAGCTATCACACAATTCACTGACAATTTCAAGGTTTACAAACTGCATTCATGTGAGAGAGGAGCTCACCACTGAAGGATGTATTCACTTGCAGATTGCATCTGCAGAAGGCTTGCTATAAGGTTTTGACTGTTCAAGTTAGACTGTTTTAATTATACTTCATCATTGCCCCCACTTTCCATAAAGCAGTACTTATGTGACAAAGAGCCATGCAAAGCTGTCTATACAGGAGCGAATTTCACCTTTGGGGATTAATTATAAAGAAGTTTTGGTGATGAACAATTTTGCAATGTTTCAATAAGATAGTTAAATCTCCCCAATGTGGTCAAAAATTAATTCAAAATGTCAGATTTTGATGGGGTTGTGGTATCAAACTGTAAGATGTAAAAGCATCTGTGACTATTTTAACTACTCTTTACCCCCAAATTAATAGGAGATGAAACATACAGGAAGAACAGCAGTAATAATTCCTGTAGCTTCAAAAGAAGTTGTACTGGACTTTGTCTCCAGAGCCATTTCTAAGTAACTGGCACTCTGATCCCATAAAAATTAGCTAGGAGAGGCAGCTAAAATTAACTAAATTGAAACTATCCCTCACTGCTCCAGCTTCTGCCCTCAATCAGCCTTGGAATTTTGATCCAACCCTTGTTCAGAAAATTGGAAATGTTTCTATAAAATCAAGTACAAATCCACATAAGAAGTAATCTCTTGGCTGGAAACTCATTTTCATAGAGAAGAAAAACCAGTACCGTTAATGTAAAAATAACATCTCTGAAGGTTTGATGAAGCAGGATCCTTGGCTTACCTGGTTCAGTTTTTTTTTAAAAATAAAACATCTCTAAGGGAGGGAGTGGTGAAAAACTAGTCTCTACAGTGTATCTGATTTCTAGGCAGTATTTTCAGAAGGACTAAGAGTTCAAAACCTAGGCAACTATAAAAATTCAGTTGGAAATGCTTTCTTTCTCCTTTTCTCCTCCTTCTCTCTGAAATCTGCCCACCAAGCTTTTCAGTTTTGTTACTTTTTCCTTTCATGCCTAGAGAAGTCTCTCAAACAGGAGAAACCTTGAAACTGCAACAAATATTATGTTAATTTTGCAGAATGAGAGGGGGGAAGTAGTTGCTTCCCTACTCTATTTAATCATAGAAACCTCAAAATAAAACTCCTCAGATGTGGGACATTTGTGTCCCTGTGAAACTGATTCATGTCACATAAGCTCAGGGATTCAGTTAAACACTAATTAAACACTGAGCTTAATGCATTAAGCTCAATTAGCTGTTTTACAGAAATGACAAAGTTTATTTTTATGAAGTTGCTTTACAAAAATAAAAAGTGATCTGCCATCTGTTCCCAAAGTTTTGTTCATTCCAGTGGACGCAGAACTGATTTTCAGGGCTGTCCTCTACAAGCAATTCCTGAATGTTTTCTTCACCCATAAAAAAAGAACATCTTTATGAAGTTCAGAAGGAAATATCCACCAGGTAAGGTTTGCATTAGAAGACAATGCATGACAGATTTTTTTTAACCAGTCTTAGAGCAAAAGAATTTTTTTTTACAGGAGGGGTACTATTAGTTTGATGCATTATCCAAATAAGGTTACATTTTAGTTTGTGTGTATTTTCTCTTCTCTGAGTTACCTTGGGTTTTGCCATTTCTTTGAGGCAAGACTGAAAATTTTTGTTGCTGTTTGGAAGGCCACTATGAGACCCAAGGTACTTGCAACAGATCTGAGCTGCTACTTATTTATTGCTGGCTGCCATGATGAAAAGTTAGAGGAGCAACAGGCTGCCTTTTCACCTGCACTTCCAGTCTTGCCATTCTCCTGAAATGCTCCACTAAAAGGTGGTAAGGGCTCCACTCCCACATAGCCTTGCTTCTGTCAGTCTACACAGATATGTAGAGGGATGAATGAGTGGGGAGCTACTTACCCTTCATTGTTCAGACTTGAAGCTGTTCTGCAGTTTTGACACAGTATTGCTGCTTTTAACTCTGCTCGTATCTAGAACAAGAAGACAATTGGGTATAGATGGAGTGATTTGGTTCTTTCCAGCCTTGTTGCTTCAACCCTTATAGGGGAGTAAGGGGAGAAGCAATGGTGCCTTGTCTTTTCTATGGCCTTATTAAATCCTGTTTTCTATCGCAACCTTCAAATAAGCACAGAAAATGTAATTTCTTGCTGAAGTAACACTGCTTACAAAGACTGCTATGAGAAGGGGAGCCAGGGGGAGGAGGAGGCACCCAAAGTCGCACCAGGATCTGAGAAAACTGCAAGATCTTGATTTTTCTGTCTGGGAATTAAAGACTGCTAATTGCTCTCTTGCAAGACATGGGTAGCGATTGTCACATTAGACTAGTGCGGAGGGATACGTGTCTTGTGCTGGAGGCACAACACGAGGGTGACTGTGCAGAGCAGCACAACCGCCCGTCCAAGTAGTTGTCAAATGCTCCAAGTAATCCAATCTGACATTTGTGTGTTAACTTTCTTGCAGTTACCTTAATCTGACTTCAGTTTGTAGGTTGATAGTAAGCCTTCTCAGGCGTGCTCCCAGATACTGAACTGAACTGATTTGGCTCCTAGTTTCCACGCTAGTCTTTTCCAAAGGGGTGGCGGGAGATAACGCTGAGTGACGCCAGTCTCCAGCAAACCTCCCTGTCCGGCTTTACATCCCCCATAAAAACTGGACTGAAAGCAAAGCCGCTGAAAACAGCTTGGTGAACTGGGCAGCAGTTCAGAGCACTTTGAAAATCTCCCGACGGAGTGAATGTGCCGAGCTGGTTCGGAAGGCACACCGCTGTGTGACAGCCGCGTCCGTGCGGTGGTGGCAGGGGCGGAGAGGGAGCGGGCTGGCGGCAGCCCCGGGGGAGGTGCGGGCGAGGGGCTGGAAGAGGCAGCGGGGGCACCTGAGCCAGGAGCCCCGCTCCAAGCAGCGCCCAGGGCAGACCGTAGGATGAAGGAGAGACCCGCGCCGGTTTTTAGGTGCTCTGAGCGCGGCGCTATGAGGCGCCGGGCGCTAGGGTCGCTAGCAGGGCCGCCTGTGCTGCCCACCCGGGGAGAAACCTCGGGGGCGGCGCCGCTCCCCTCTCTCAGGAACTACAGCTCCCGGCGTGCCTTGCTGCCGCCTGCCCTGGCCGGGCCGGAGCAGGTGGCGCGCTGCCCTACGGGAGCTGTAGGCCGGGTGACATCGATGGGCAACGGGGCAGTGGCAGGCAGAAAAGGGTTGTCGGTTCTCGGCTCGGTTCTCGGCCCGGCCCGCCGTCTCTGGGGGAGAACCGGGGCTCGGGCAGGGCGGGCGGCGGGGCGGGGGCGCCGCGGGGAGCGGGGACGCGCGTCAGCCACCCCGCCAG